>CAWUFW010019444.1:0-186373 GCA_963921515.1 Calotriton arnoldi
ACCAACCCCCTTCTGAGGCACCTCCCTATATGCGAATAAAAGGCAGGGCAAGAGTATGTCCCATCTACGCCTAAGCTTTTCTGGGAGCCCTTTAATCATGCCCTTCAAGGTTTTGTTGAATCTCTCAACTAAACCATTGCATTGTGGGTGATAGGGTGTGGTGAACTTATAAGTAACTCCACACTCCTTCCACATTGCCTTTAAGTACCCAGACATGAAGTTTGCACCCCTGTCTGATACCACCTCCTTAGGAAAGCCCACTCTTGAGAAAATTCCCAGGAGGGCCCTTGCCACCACAGGTGCTGTAGTGGTCCTAAGGGGTATAGCCTCTGGATACCTGGTGGCATGATCCACTACCACCAGTATAAATCTGTGCCCAGATGCTGTTTGGGGATCCATGGGACCAACAATGTCAATCCCTACCCTCTCAAAGGGCACCCCCACCACAGGTAGTGGTATCAGGGGGCCTTTGTAGTGCCACCTGCTTTGCCACTGGCTTGGCAGGTTACACAGGAGCGACAAAACTCCTTACTGTCTTCAGACATGTGGGGCCAGTGAAAGTGAGGGACAATTCTGTCCCAAGTCTTGTTCTGGCCCAGGTGTCCTGCTAAGGGAATATCATGGGCTAGGGTCAATAGGAAGCCCCTGAACTTCAAAGGTATTACCAACCTCCTGGTAGCACCAGGCTTGGGGTCTCTACTCTCTGAGTACAGGAGTCCATCATCCCAATACACTGTATGGGGACCACTAGCTTTCCCAGCAGCCTCAGCAGCAGCTTGCTGTCTGAGGGGTTCAAGGGAGGGGCAGCTCTGCTGCTCCTGGCTCAGATCTGCCCTAGAAGGTCCCCCTGTCCCCAAGAACTCAACCTGGTCAGGCTCAAGTTCCTCTGGGACAGTTCCTTCTTCAGGGCTGAGATCATCCCCCTCAAGGGACTGATCTTCCTCCTGAGCCAAGGGGAAGGCACTGCCTTAACCCTACTACTCCTCCTCTTGGAAGGCACTTGGTCCATTCTTCCAGAATCCAAGGCCTGTTCAGTTTTAGACAGTTTAGCTTGTGACCTGGTCACAGCAAACACATCTGCAGGGATCCCCAGCATTTCTGCATGGGTCCTGAGCTCCACTTCTGCCCAAGCAGAAGTCTCTAAGTCATTGCCAAGCAAGCATTCGACTGGTAGGTTTGCACTTACCACAACCTTCTTAAGGCCAGTTACCCCTCCCCAGGAGAAGTTAACAACTGCCAGAGTATGGTCTGTTCTGACATTGCTAGCATTGGTCACTTGGTACATTTCACCAAGTATAACTTGCCCAGGTAGCACAAGGTCTTGTGTCACCATTGTGACACTTGCCCCTGTGTCCCTAAATGCCAAAGCCTCTCGTCCATTGATTAAAGGCTGTTGTCTGTACTTGCCCAGATTACTGGGACTCACAGTGGAGGTCACATCCATGCCTCCATCACAGACTAACACAGCCTGAGTCAGCTCCCTGACTAAGTCAGAGCCCAACTCAGTTCCCAGGGTGAACCCTACTAAACCCTTTGCTGGAGCACTTCCACCAACTGTACTAGGGGGAACAGGTGCCTTAGGGGCATTGGTGGATGCTGGACTGGAGTCTTTGGACTTGGTGCAATCACTGGTCCAGTGGGTCTTTTGCTTACAGACCTTGCACCATGGTTTTCTTTGGCCTTTACCCTTGGTAGACTGGGAATCCCCACCAGAAGAAGATTTTTGGGGGCCTGATGAAGACTTTTGATCTTTACCCTTCTCCCCACCCTTGTCAGAGTTCTTAGCATCTTGCTTCTTGGTTTCCCCACCTTGGTTCTGTACCTTCTGCTTCACCCTGGTTCTGACCCATTTGTCTGCCTTCTTTCCCAATTCTTGGGGAGAGGTCAGATCAGAGTCAACCAGGTACTGATGCAACAGCTGGTTTTGACAGTTATTAAGAATCTGCTCCCTCATTATCAGATTATACAATCCTGAGAAGTCACACACCTTGCTGCCCATCAACCAGCCTTCCAGAGCCTTGGCAGAACAATCCACATAGTCTACCCAGTCTTGAGTCTGTGCTTTTTGGGTGTCTCTGAACTTCAACCTGTACTGTTCAGTGGTTAGGCCAAACCCATCAATAAGAGCACTCTTCAAGACCTTGTAATTGTCAGCATCCTCCTCTCTAACAGTGAGGAGCTTGTCTCTACCTTTGTCAGCAAAGGAGAGCCACAAGATTGCTGCCCACTGCTCCTGAGGGACCTTCTGTACTTTACAGGCCCTCTCTAAAGCAGTTATCCATTTGTGGATATCATCCCCACTCTGGTAGGGAGGGACAATCTTGCTCAGGTTCCTATGGTCATAGGACCTTTCCCTATCTCTAGGGATATGGCTGCCACCATGGGACTCTAGTCCCAACTTTCTTCTCTCTTTAAGGAGATCTAGGGATTCTCTATCTAAAGCCAATTGCTTCTTCCTGATCTCCAGTTGAGTTTCCTCATACTGGACCAGTCTCTTTCTTCTCTCATGAGAGGATTCCCTCCTGTGAGAAGAAACAGAGCTCCCTATTGAGGTGCCAGAGTGGTTAGACTCCTGAGAAGGAGACCTAGACTTTCTGAGCACACTCATAATCCTTCCTGGGGGGACAAAGGTGTGGTTCTCCAGATCCTCATCTTCATCTTCCCCAGAAGGGATTGGGTTTTCCAGGTCAGGGTCATTGTCACCCTCCTGGTCAGTTTCAGAGGGGGCTGGGGGTAGTAGTACCCCTGGCCCCTTCCTCATCTGCTGGCCCACCCTCTGCTCCTACCCCTTCAGTCTCTGAGGACTTACTAAGATCATAAGCCACCAACATCTCCTGGAGGTGTTGGGTGGTGGGACTTTGGCCTGTCCTTAATTTCCTCACGTTACACAAAGCTCTCAGTTCCAAGAATGGGAGTGTGTCATACTTGGAGGGGGAAGCTCAATGGCTTCCTGCAGGGCATCTCTAGATCCTGCTTTTAAAGACATTACTAGTGTGGTGTGGTGTATGCACTACCTACTCTAGTGTGGCCTACTAAACTCTCTTGAGTTGTAGAAAGGGTTGTGCTATCCCTTAACACACAACTCTAAGTTCAGTAGAACTTACTGATATTCTAAGCTTAAATTATATGTACCTTAGGTACCTTTAGTGGTTTTCAGTTGATCAATTCAATTGAGATTATCTGGTAAAACAAAAGCAAGCTGGAATCCCAAACGCTGCACACCAATGTGTGAAGTTGGCCTGGCATATGCTGTCCACTAATTATAGTGGGCACCTTGCACCAGTCCAAATCGACTCTTATGGTAGGTAGGTTAAAGACAACCTTATTGAAAGCTATCCTAGTGGTAGCTGTGGAGAGCAGCCTTCAGGCTAAGTCTTGAAGGAATGTAAAGCAGCTTGTTTTACCAGTCTATAATCTCTTGAGTGACCAAATGAAAGAGCACCACACCAGGTATATATTCAAAATATATGTATTTATTACTAAACACACCCCTCTAGTCTCTTTATGAGGCTAGAGTTCGAAGTACATAGGTTATAAGATCTTAAATCACAGTAATAGCACAAATACACGTTTGGGCCCTAGGGGCGTACCAAACCATATACCAATAAAGTGGTATGTGAACCACGACTGAACTAGACACTAGGCCTAGAGCCTCTAGAAGTGCTTGGACCACAAGGAACCACCCAAGGTAGTGACACAGGGGACCCACGGGAGACGCGTGCAGTGTAAATACACAACCGCGATACGCCGTTAACTTCTATGGAGAAAGTCGGGATCGGGAAAATAGAGGAAAGGGACACTTTAAAGAGGACTAGGACAAAACCCTTTGAGATCTAGGACTTTGAAGAGTCTCTACCCACGGGAGCACCGGAGTACTCGTGTTACCTCACCCAGGGAAGCCGGGTGCATAGGTGCCTTTCGGGGTCGGGTTTCGTCGTCGGTTCTTATGGCGATCTGCTGCAAAGTGCTGCTGGCGACCAGGAGAAAAGTGTCCGTGTGGATCCAAGAGTGGATCGGAGTTCTGAAGAACCTGAAAGCAGAGGGGACAGAGTCTGGGTCACTAGCCAGTGACCAGGGAGGCGATGGACAGATGCCCACCGATGTCGAGTGCTTCAGGTGCGTTGACGGTCGTCTCGTTTCTGCAGCCACGAGGTCCAGGAGGCGTTGTCGGCGACCAGGAGCAGGATTCGGGCTGGTACACGATGTCTGTCGAGTGCTGCGGTGTCGGCGACCAGATTGGACCCAACAAGCCTTGGCAACGGCAAGTCTCGATGTAGCTGAAGATCGTCGATGGTGCAGACCAGCAAGGTCTGGGGAACTCACCCAGCAAGGGTAAGTGAGGGCAGGCCTGGAGCAACCAGACTGCCAAGTAAAGAAAAGATTGGCCTTCGGTAAGGGCTACTAGCCAACGGGCTAGCGACCGCGAAGGAGCCTCGTGACGCCGCACGTGGAGCTGGCTTACAGGACACTCGTGGAGTGGGGGCCAGTGATCTTCGGTGCAGGTGGTGCTGGAGGCTAGGGCTACTCGGAGCCCAAAGCACGACTTCTTGGGAGACCCAGAAGATGGTGCACTTGCAAGTGTGCTCGGTGTCCAGGGGTCACGGTCTCACGTTACCCACGATAGCCACGGGCCTCAGCTTTGCTGGGGACTCAGGGTAGCCTCGGGGAAGTCTGAGAATCCACCTCTGGTGATGCGATGACTTCGGCGTCCGACGGGAGCTTCAGTGATGCGAACCGGACAGATGCTTCTTTGGTGCCTGCCAAGCAGGGGAGTCACTCCTTGACCCCAAGGGAGATTCTTCAGTCCTCTAATCGTGAGTAGAGCGTCGAAGGTCCAGGATTCTGTTTCAGAGTTTCGTCCAGGTATAATCTAAAGTCCTAAGGACTGGGTTCCTACCTTTATTCCAAAAATAGGGGATGGACTACTCTGTGGCCCTACCTATGGGTGGGTCAGGGCAGAGGGGTGGCTACACCCCTTTCCCTTTGTCCAGTTCGCGCCAAAGCAGGGGCTGCAAGCCCCTGATCCGGTTTGAACTGGGGTATGCACAGGGACACCAAATGTGCCCCCAGTGCAGGACTTCAAAGCACCCGAAAGTGCTCCCGCCCAGCCCCAATACACATTGTCCTGTCTGGGGAGGTGGTCATACCTCCCTGGGACAGGAAACCTATTGTCCAGGCCTCCCCTGCCGGAGTTTCGTCCAGCAGCAGGAGGCCAGACTCGTGTCTGTGGCAGCAGCATCCATTTTGTGATGCCAGGGCTCTGGAAAGAAGTTACCGGACTCGTCAGAGTTAACATGCCTTTCCCTCTAGAAGGGTGGAATGCTACCCCCGCCGCCAGAATTGGCGGGGGGTAGTATTCCAAGATGTTTGACACCAAACACGACATGTTTCGGTGCAGCCATTCCATAGTTAGCATTTTACCGCGAGGATATAATGCGTTTAAGAGTATATGGTCAGGCTGCACTACAAACAGCATCAGAGATGGTCTCCGAACGCTGCAGAGGGGCCCTGCTCATGCAGGGGCACCCTCTCACATAGGAACCATGCACTCTGCCTTTAGGATTGATAAGGCCTGCTTTAGGAGTGACTTATAGGTTTATATGTGTGTATGCATTTAGTGATATAGGTAACCTATACCACAGCAAGGGGTGCATGCACCACCTTACCCAGGCTGCAGTAGCAGACCTGTGGTGTCAGTTTGGATGGCCTACCAGGGGTGGCATAATATATGCTGCAGCCCCTGGCAGGCCTCTGAGGTACCTATGCCCTTGGTACATAGTATACCATATACTAGGGACTTACAAGGGCACTCCAGATCCCAATCAGAGATGTGCCTAAGGCACATGGAGACCCTTTTAAAGAGGAAACAGCTAGGCTGGGGTTCTGAATAGCAGGGCCCCAGCCAGACTAATGTCGAAAACCAGTGAAGTATCAGCAAAAAGTGGGGGTACCCCTGTGAAGCAGATCCTACTCTCCTACACCTAGGCCTTGTCTCCTTGCAAGTCGTTGTTTCTAAGTCTCTTACTTAGTATATGGTCTGGTACGCCCCTAGGGCCCCAGCCATATTTTGTGCTTAACTTATTGTGAAACGTTGATTTGTGCATATGTTTGTCTTCTAATCTCATAAAGAGATTAGTAGAGAGTTATTTAGAAATAAATACATATATATTTGATATATATACCTGTGTGGTGTCTTTTCATTTGGTGATTCAAGAGATTATATGGTAAAACAAGCTGCTTTACATTCCTCCGAGACTTAGCCTGAAGGCTGCTCTCCACAGCTACCACTAGGATAGCTTTCTTTAAAAGGTTGTCTTAAACCTATCTACCATAAGAGTCGATTTGCCCTGGTGCAAGGTGTCCACTTTAATTAGTGAACAGCATATACCAGGCCAACTTCTCACATTGGTGGGCAGCGTGTGGGATTCCAGCTTGCCATTGTTTTACCAGAAAATCTCTATTTGAATTACTAACTGAAAACCATTATAGGTACTCAAGGTACATATAAAGTCAAGCTTAGTATCAATAAGTTCTACTGAACTTAGAGCTGTGTGCCAAGGGATAGCACACCCTTTCCACAGCTCAAGCTAGGATCAGTAGGCCACAAACTAGTGTAGGTAGTACAACACTGCACAACACTAGAATGTCCTTAAGGGGTGGACCCAGTGGATCCACTCAGCCTCAGTATAAGGACATGGCTTTCTCTGACTTGAGAGCCATGTGTGTTGACAGACACCTGAGGATAGGACAGAGTCCCTCAACCCTGCACCTGATAGATCTGCTGACAGCAGATGACCTGAGATTGGCTCTAGGAGCTAAAGGGTTTGAATCAGTGGGTGGGTCAGTCATAGTATCTGGGTCAGATGATGAAAATCAGAATGACCAAGACTCTGTGATTGAAGGGCCAGGCTCCAAGGAGCCTGAAAAGGACAGAGGAATTCTCCCTAAGAGAACTGACAGAGAGGAGGAGAGGCACAGATCCCCTTCCAGGGAATCTGACCACTCTTATCACTCTGGCAGAGAATTTGTCCAGCAGAGGAGCTCATACTTTTCCTTAAGAGAGACCTCCTCTGAGAGAAGGTGCAAACTGCTCCAGTATGAGGAAGCCAGAGTGGCCCTCAGAACCAAGCAGTTGGCACTGGATAGGGAAGCCCTGGAGATCCAGAGAGCTTCTAGAAAAGAGGGGTTAGAACCCCCTGGTGGCAGCAACAGTGTCCCTAGAGGCAGAGAATATATTCCTGACCATAGGAACCTGAGCAAGGTTGTTCCTCCCTACCAGAGTGGGGATGATATCCACAAGTGGATAACTGCTATGGAGAGGGCCTGTAGAGTACAGCAGGTCCCCCAAAAGCAGTGGGCAGCAATCTTGTGGCTCTCCTTTTCAGATAAAGGAAGAGACAAGCTCCTCACTGTTAGAGAGGAGGATGCTGATGATTATGAGGTCCTGAAGAGTGCACTGATAGATGGGTTTGGCTTAACCACTGAGCAGTACAGGTTAAAGTTCAGAGATACCCAGAAGGCACAGACTCAGGACTGGACTGACTTTGTTGATTGTGCAACCAAGGCTCTAGAGGGTTGGCTGGTTGGCAGTAGGGTTACTGATTTCAAGGGATTGTATAATCTGATGATGAGAGAACAGATCCTAAATAATTGCCAGAACCAGTTGTTGCATCAGTACCTGGTGGACTCTGATCTGACCTCTCCCCAAGAATTGGGAAAGAAGGCAGACAAATGGGTCAGAACCAGGGTGAGGCAGAAAACCCAGAACCAAGGGGGTGACACTAAGAAGCAAGATCCTAAAGGCTCTGAGAAAGGTGGGGATAAGTCAAAAGACCAGAAGTCTTCACAAGGGCCCCAAAAATCTGCATCTGGTGGGGAGTCACAGTCCAACAAGGGAAAAGGCCAAAAGAAGCCCTGGTGCAAATTCTGTAAACAGAAAGGGCACTGGACTTCTGATTGTACCAAGTCCAAAGACCAAACCACCACCACTCCTGCCCCTAAGGCAACTGTGCCCCCTAGCTCAGCTACTGGTGGAGGTGGTACTCAGAATAAGGGTGTAGTAGGGTTGACCCTGGGTTCTGAAGTGGATTCTGACCTAGTCAGAGTGACCACTCAGGCAATGCTGATTTGTGAGGGAAACATTGATATGTCCTTCCTAGTAAGCCCCAGTAATCTGGGCAAGTACAAACAGCAGCCTTTGATAAATGGCAAACAGGCTTTGGCATTTAGGGACACAGGTGCTAGTGTCACCATGGTGGCAGAGGACCTAGTGGACCCTGGACAGATCATCCTGGGTGAAATGTACCAGGTGACCAATGCAAGCAATGTCCAGACCAACCATAGTCTGGCAGTTGTGAATTTCTCCTGGGGAGGGGTAACTGGCCTCAAGAAGGTTGTAGTCAGTGCAGACCTCCCTGTAGAATGTCTGTTGGGCAATGATCTAGAGACTTCAGCCTGGTCTGAAGTAGAGTTATGGACTCATGCTGAGATGTTGGGCATCCCTGCAGAGGTATTTGCTGTGACCAGGTCACAAGCAAGAATGCATGACACTGAACCAGCTCTGGATCCTGGAACAATGGACCAGATGCTTCCCAAGAGGAGGAGCAGTAGGGTTAAGGCAGTGCCTTCCCCTCTGTCTCAGATCAAGGATTCACTTCCAGAGGGAGGTGAAGCAGAACCTGAAGAAGGAACTGCCCCAGAGGGACTTGAACCTGACCAGGTTGAGTTCTTGGGGGCAGGGGGCCCTTCTAGGGAAGATCTGAGTAAGGAGCAACAGTGCTGCCCCTCTCTTGAACCCCTCAGACAGCAGGCTGCTGCTGAGGCTGCTGGGAGTGCTAGTGGGTCCCATAAAGTTTATTGGGATGAGGGACTCCTATATTCTGAGGGTAGAGACCCAGCCCCTGGAGCCACCAGGAGGTTGGTAATACCTCAGAAGTTTAGGGGGTTCCTCTTGACCTTAGCACATGATATCCCTTTAGCAGGTCACTTGGGCCAAAACAAGACCTGGGACAGGCTTGTTCCACATTTTCATTGGCCACATATGTCAGAGGACACAAAGGAGTTTTGTCGCTCCTGTGTCACTTGCCAAGCCAGTGGTAAGGCAGGTGGCACAACAAAGGCCCCCTGATACCACTACCTGTGGTGGGGGTACCCTTTGAAAGGGTAGGGATTGACATTGTTGGTCCCCTTGACCCTCAGACTGCATCTGGGCACAGATTTATCCTGGTGGTAGTGGATCATGCCACCAGGTACCCAGAGGCAATTCCTCTGAGGACCACCACAGCACCTGTGGTGGCAAGAGCCCTCATTGGAGTTTTCTCCAGAGTGGGTTTCCCAAAGGAGGTCATTTCTGACAGAGGTACCAACTTCATGTCAGGATATCTGAAAGCAATGTGGAAGGAGTGTGGTGTAACTTATAAGTTCACCACCCCCTATCACCCACAATGCAATGGTTTAGTTGAACGCTTCAACAAAACCTTGAAAGGAATGATTAAGGGACTCCCAGAGAAGCTTAGGCGGAAATGGGACCTTCTTCTTCCTTGCCTTTTGTTTGCATACAGAGAGGTTCCACAGAAGGGGTTGGTTACAGCCCATTTGAGCTTCTGTTTGGGCATCCTGTGAGAGGTCCACTATGTTTGGTAAAAGAGGGCTGGGAGTTACCTCTCAAGCCCCCCAAACAAGATGTGATGGACTATGTACTTGGTCTCCGCTCCCGGATGGCAGAGTACATGAAAAAGGCAACCAAAAACCTGGAGGCCAGCCAAGAATTGCAAAAAGCTTGGCATGACCAAAAGGCTGTGCTGACTGTATACCAGCCAGGACAGAAAGTGTGGGTGTTGGAGCCTGTGGCCCCAGCAGCCCTCCAGGACAAGTGGAGTGGCCCCCATACAATAGTTGAACAGAAGGGAGAAGTCACCTATCTGGTGAATCTTGGAACTCCCAGGAGCCCCCTAAGGGTGCTTCATGTCAACAGATTAAAGCCATATGTTGACAGGGCTGACATGGGCTTGCTCATGGCAACTGATGAGGACCAGGAGGAGGAGAGTGACCCTCTCCCTGACCTGCTCTCTCAGAACCCTGATGATGGGTCAGTAGATGGTGTTGCTTTGGCAAGCAGCCTCACTGACCATCAGCAAACTGAGTGCAGACAAGTTCTGCAACAGTTTAGACATATGTTTAGCCTGACCCCTAGTCAGACTACCTGGTGCACCCATGAGGTGGACACTGGGGACAGTCTGCCTGTCAAGAATAAAATCTACAGGCAACCTGACCATGTCAGGGACTGTATCAGGACTGAAGTCCAGAAAATGTTGGAGTTAGGCGTGATTGAGCCTTCAGATAGCCCTTGGGCTAGCCCAGTAGTCCTGGTACCCAAGCCTCATACCCAGGGTGGTAAGAAAGAAATGAGGTTTTGTGTAGACTACAGAGGCCTCAATGCAGTCACTAGGACTGATGCCTATCCCATACCAAGGGCAGATGAGCTGATTGATACTTTGGCCTCAGCCAAATATCTAAGCACATTTGACCTAACAGCTGGCTACTGGCAAATCAGATTAGCTGATGATGCAAAAGCCAAAACAGCATTTTCGACCCCTGGTGGGCACTACCACTTTGTGGTGATGCCCTTTGGATTGAAAAATGCACCTGCCACTTTTCAGAGGTTGGTGAATAAAGTTCTGGCAGGGATGGAAACTTATTGCTCAGCTTATCTAGATGATATTGCTGTCTTTAGTTCCTCCTGGCAGGATCACCTGGTCCACCTCAGAAATGTTTTGGAGGCCCTGCAGAAAGCAGGCCTCACTATCAAGGCCACCAAGTGCCAGATAGGGCAGAGTCAGGTTGTGTACCTGGGCCACCTTGTAGGTGGAGGCCAGGTTCAGCCTTTGCAGAGCAAAATCCAAACCATACTGGAATGGGTTGCTCCAACCACCCAGACACAGGTGAGAGCCTTCTTAGGCCTGACTGGGTACTATAGGAGGTTTGTCAAGGGATATGGATCTATAGTGACCCCCTTGAATGATCTTACCTCTAAGAAAATGCCAAAAAAGGTTCAGTGGACAGCTAGCTGTCAAAAGGCATTTGAAGACCTAAAGCAGGCCATGTGCACTGCCCCCATCTTACAGAGTCCAGACTACACCAAAAAGTTCATTGTCCAAACAGATGCTTCTGAGCTGGGTGTGGGAGCTGTACTGTCTCAACTGAATGATGAAGGTCAAGACCAGCCAGTAGCTTTTATTAGCAGAAGGCTGACCCCTAGAGAGAAACGTTGGTCAGCTATAGAGAGGGAGGCCTTTGCTGTGGTTTGGGCCCTGAAGAAGCTGAGGCCATACTTGTTTGGCACTCACTTCATAGTTCAGACTGACCACAAGCCCCTCCTATGGCTAAAGCAGATGAAAGGTGAAAACCCAAAACTTTTGAGGTGGTCCATTTCCCTACAGGGGATGGACTATACAGTGGAACATAGGCCTGGGACCCAACATGCCAATGCAGATGGACTCTCAAGGTATTTCCACTTTGAACACGAAGACTCAACTGGTCAAGGTTAGTTTAGTGTCCCTACGTTTGGGGGGGTTGTGTAGGAGAGTAGGATCTGCCTCTTATGTTGCCCCCACTTTTTTTCTGATGTTAGCACTGGTTTCTGGCTATAGTCTGGCTGGGTCCCTGCCAATCAGGGCCCCAGCCTCTCTGTTCTCTCTAAACGACATGGAGTGCACTCTAGGTGCACTAGTGATTGGATACTGTGGTGCCTTATGAGTCCCTAGTATATGGTACCTTAGGTGCCAAGGGCATAGGTACTTCACAGGCCTCCCAGGGGCTGCAGCATGTGTTATGCCACCCCTGGGAAGCAGTCTAAATCTGACACCACAGGCCTGCTACTGCAGCCTGGGTGAGGTGGTGCTAGCACCCCTCACTGAGATATAGGTTACCTATATCTCTCCTGCACACACATATAAACCTATCAGTCACCCCTAAGGCAGGCCCTATCAATCCTGAGGGCAGGGTGCTTGGCTTCTATGTGAGGGGGTGCCTCTGCCTGAGCAGGGCCCCTCTGCAGCTCTCAGAGTCTATTCTCTGGTGCTGTTTGTGGATGCGGTTAAACCATATACTCTTAAGTGCATTATATCCTCGCGGTAAATGCTAACTTTGGAATGGCTGCATCAAAACATGTCGTGTTTGGTGTCAAACATCTTGGAATACTACCCCCCGCCAATCTTGGCGGCGGGGGTAGCATTCCACCCTTCTAGAGGGATAAGACATGTGCCTGCTGTGGAAACGCGGTAGAATCCTAAAGAGCCCTGGCATCACAAAATGGATGCCACCAGTCACAGACACTGGGCTGCCCTCCTGCTGATGACCGAAACTCACAGTGGAGGAAGCCCAACAATAGGCATCCTGTCACAGGGAGGTGTAACCACCTTCCAGACAGGGTTTAGTGTATTGGGGCTGGGTGGGTGCACTCTTAGAGTGCTTTGAAGTCCTGCACTGGGGGAGCAGAAGGCTCCTCTGTGCATATGCCAGTTCAACCCAGCTCAGGGGCTACCTGCCCCTGCTCTGGCGCGAAACTGGACAAAGGGAAGTGGGTGTAGCCACCCCCTCCCTTGACCCTCCCATAGGTGGGGTCATAGAGCTAGTCCATCCCCTCTTTTTAGTATAAGAGGGGGAACCTTGCCATTGCAAAGCAGATAACCCCTGGACGACGCTCTACAGAAGAATCCTGGCCCTTCGACGTTCCACTACCTTTGGAAGACAGAAGAATCTCCCTTGGAGTCAAGGAGTGACTCCCCTGCTTGGCAGGCACCAAAAACGACAACGACGGTCGCAAACTACGCCGCTCCCGCCGGAGTCCGAAGTCCCTGCAGCCCAAGAAGTGGATTTCCTGACCTCTCCCAGGCCATCGTGAGTCCCCAGCGAAGCTGAGGCAAGTGGACCCCACGAGTAACGAGGAACCGCGACCCCTGGGTACCGTGCACTATTGTCGAGTGCAACCCCTTCACAACGTTCTATGAACTTGTGCTTTGGACCACGTGTGGTCCCGACCTCCAGTAGGAATCCCTCCGAAGATCAGAGGCCTACACCGTCCGAGTGACCGTGGGCCCCTGTTGAGTGATTCCGCCCGAGGTGTCTTCGCGATCCCTTGCCCGCTGGCTTGTGGGTCCCCAGAAGACTTCCTAAAGAAACCAAAGGGCTCCCCTGGTTGCTCCAGGCCTGCCCTGACTTACCCTCGCTGGGTGAGTCCCTCAGACCTTGCTGGTCTGTGCCATTGACTTTTCTTCATCTCCCCGAGACTTGCTGCTGCCAAGGCTTGTTGGCTCCAATCGAGTTGCCGACACCGCAGTCAGCTGCAGACGTCGAGGGACCCACCGAATCCAGCTCCTGGTCGTCGTCGACACCTCCTGGACCACGTGGCTGAAGAGTCAAGGCCCCCGCAACCGACCTGAAGCGACCGACGACGGTGGGCATCCATCTTCCATGCCCCGGGTCACTGCCAAGTGACTTTGAACACTGTCCCCTCTGCTTTCAGGTCATCCTTCTCCAGAATCCAGGCTTGGATTCCACCGGACACTTCTTCAGCTCCCGCAAGCAGCAAGTCTTCTTTGTTCGCCATTGAAAACGACGCCGCGACCCGACACCAAAGGACACCTGTGCACCCGGCTTCCCTGGGTGAGGTAACTCCAGCACTACGGTGCTCCTGTGGGTGTGGGCCCTAGAACTACTTACCCTGTAAGTGACTTGCTTGTAGGTTCTCCCGAAGTATCCTAAAACTCTTTATTTCCAACCGCGACTTGCCCCATTGAAGTTAACGGCGATTCGCGCCTGTGTATCCACACTGCACGCGTCCCCCGTGGGTCCTTTACTTACCTGCCTTGGGTGGTTTTGTGAGGCCCCAGCACTTCTGAAGGCCCTAGGCCTTGTCTCCTTGCAAGTCGTTGTTTCTAAGTCTCTTACTTAGTATATGGTCTGGTACGCCCCTAGGGCCCCAGCCATATTTTGTGCTTAACTTATTGTGAAACGTTGATTTGTGCATATGTTTGTCTTCTAATCTCATAAAGAGATTAGTAGAGAGTTATTTAGAAATAAATACATATATATTTGATATATATACCTGTGTGGTGTCTTTTCATTTGGTGATTCAAGAGATTATATGGTAAAACAAGCTGCTTTACATTCCTCCGAGACTTAGCCTGAAGGCTGCTCTCCACAGCTACCACTAGGATAGCTTTCTTTAAAAGGTTGTCTTAAACCTATCTACCATAAGAGTCGATTTGCCCTGGTGCAAGGTGTCCACTTTAATTAGTCAACAGCATATACCAGGCCAACTTCTCACAATATGCCAGTTCAAACCAGCTCAGGGGCTTCCTGCCCCTGCTCTGGCGCGAAACTGGACAAAGGGAAGTGGGTGTAGCCACCCCCTCCCTTGACCCTCCCATAGGTGGGGTCATAGAGCTAGTCCATCCCCTCTTTTTAGTATAAGAGGGGGAACCTTGCCATTGCAAAGCAGATAACCCCTGGACGACGCTCTACAGAAGAATCCTGGCCCTTCGACGACAGAAGAATCTCCCTTGGAGTCAAGGAGTGACTCCCCTGCTTGCAGGCACCAAAAACGACAACGACGGTCGCAAACTACGCCGCTCCCGCCGGAGTCCGAAGTCCCTGCAGCCCAGGAAGTGGATTTCCTGACCTCTCCCAGGCCATCGTGAGTCCCCAGCGAAGCTGAGGCAAGTGGACCCCACGAGTCACGAGGAACCGCGACCCCTGGGTACCGTGCACTATTGTCGAGTGCAACCCCTTCACAACGTTCTACGAACCTGTGCTTTGGACCACGTGTGGTCCCGACCTCCAGCAGGAATCCCTCCGAAGATCAGAGGCCTACACCGTCCCGAGTGACCGTGGGCCCCTGTTGAGTGATTCCGCCCGAGGTGTCTTCGCGATCCCTTGCCCGCTGGCTTGTGGGTCCCCAGAAGACTTCTTAAAGAAACCAAAGGGCTCCCCTGGTTGTTCCAGGCCTGCCCTGACTTACCCTCGCTGGGTGAGTTCCACAAACCTTGCTGGTCTGCGCCATCGACTTTTCTTCATCTCCCCGAGACTTGCGGTTGCCAAGGCTTGTTGGCTCCGATCGAGTTGCCGACACCGCAGTCAGCTGCAGACGCCGAGGACACACCGAATCCAGCTCCTGGTCATCGTCGACGCCTCCTGGACCACGTGGCTGAAGAGTCAAGGCACCCGCAACCAACCTGAATCACTCGACGTCGGTGGGCATCCATCTTCCTTGCCCCGAGTCACTGCCAAGTGACTTTGAACACTGTCCCCTCTGCTTTCAGGTCATCCTTCTTCAGAATCCAGGCTTGGATTCCACCGGACACTTCTTCAGCTCCCGCAAGCAGCAAGTCTTCTTTGTTCGCCATTGAAAACGACGCCGCGACCCGACACCAAAGGACACCTGTGCACCCGGCTTCCCTGGGTGAGGTAACTCCAGCACTACGGTGCTCCTGTGGGTGTGGGCCCTAGAACGACTTACCCTGTAAGTGACTTGCTTGTAGGTTCTCCCGAAGTATCCTAAAACTCTTTATTTCCAACCGCGACTTGCTCCATTGAAGTTAACGGCGATCCGCGCCTGTGTATCTACACTGCACGCGTCCCCCGTGGGTCCTTTACTTACCTGCCTTGGGTGGTTTCGTGAGGCCCCAGCACTTCTGAAGGCCCTAGGCCTTGTCTCCCTGCAAGTCGTTGTCCCTAAGTCTCTTACTTAGTATATGGTCTGGTACGCCCCTAGGGCCCCAGCCATATTTTGTGCTTAACTTATTGTGAAACGTTGATTTGTGCATATGTTTGTCTTCTAATCTCATAAAGAGATTAGTAGAGAGTTATTTAGAAATAAATACATATATATTTGATATATATACCTGTGTGGTGTCTTTTCATTTGGTGATTCAAGAGATTATATGGTAAAACAAGCTGCTTTACATTCCTCCGAGACTTAGCCTGAAGGCTGCTCTCCACAGCTACCACTAGGATAGCTTTCTTTAAAAGGTTGTCTTAAACCTATCTACCATAAGAGTCGATTTGCCCTGGTGCAAGGTGTCCACTTTAATTAGTGAACAGCATATACCAGGCCAACTTCTCACATTGGTGGGCAGCGTGTGGGATTCCAGCTTGCCATTGTTTTACCAGAAAATCTCTATTTGAATTACTAACTGAAAACCATTATTGGTACTCAAGGTACATATAAAGTCAAGCTTAGTATCAATAAGTTCTACTGAACTTAGAGCTGGGTGCCAAGGGATAGCACACCCTTTCCACAGCTCAAGCTAAGATCAGTAGGCCACAAACTAGTGTAGGTAGTACAACACTGCACAACACTAGAATGTCTTTAAGGGAGGATCCAAAGAATCCTTGCAGGAAGCCATTGAGCTTCCACCCTCCAAGTATGATACACTCCCATTCTTGGAATTGAGAGCTTTATGCAACTTGAGAAAAATAAGGACAGGCCAAAGCCCCACCACCCAACACCTCAAGGAGTTGTTGGTGGCTTATGACCTTAGTAAGCCTGTAGGGACTGAAGGGGTAGGAGCTGAGGGTGGGGCAGAAGAAGAGGAGGAGGCCAGGGGTACCAATACCCCCAGCCCCCCTCTGAAACTGGCCAGGAGGGTGACAATGACCCTGACCTGGAAAACCCAATCCCTCCTGTGGATGATGATGAGGATGATCAAAATGATGCCCTCTTTGTCCCCCAGGAAGGATTAAGAGTGTGCCCAGGAAGTCTAGATCTCCTTCTCAGGAGTCTAACCACTCTGGCACCTCTATAGGGAGCTCTGTCTCCTCTCACAGGAGGGAATCCTCTCATGAGAGGAGAACCAGGCTGGTCCGGTATGAGGAAACTCAGCTGGAAATCAGAAACAAGCAACTGGCTTTAGATAGGAAATCCCTAGATCTCCTCAGGGAGAGAAGAAAGTTGGGACTAGAGTCCCATGGTGGCAGCAATATCCCTAGAGATAGGGACAGGTCTTATGACCATAGAAACCTAAACAAGATTGTCCCTCCCTACCAGAGTGGGGATGACATCCACAAATGGATAACTGCACTGGAGAGGGCCTGTAAAGTTCAGAAGGTCCCCCAGAGGCAGTGGGCAGCAATCTTGTGGCTCTCCTTTGCAGACAAAGGTAGAGACAAGCTCCTCACTGTAAGAGAAGAGGATGCTGACAATTACACAGTCTTGAAGAGTGCTCTGATAGATGGGTTTGGCCTAACCACTGAACAGTATAGGTTGAAGTTCAGAGACACCCAAAAAGCTCAGACTCAAGACTGGGTTGATTTTGTAGATTGTGCTACAAAGGCTCTGGAAGGTTGGATACATGGCAACAAAGTGCAGGACTTTTAGGATTGTACAATTTGATTATGAGGGAGCAGATCCTTAATAATTGTCAAAACCAGCTTTTGCACCAGTATCTGGTGGACTCTGATCTGACCTCTCCCCAAGAATTGGGAAAGAAGGCAGACAAGTGGGTCAGAACCAGAGTAAAAACTAGAAATCAGGGTGGTGACCAGAAGAAAGATTCTACTAAGTCCCAAGAGAAAGGTGGGGATAAATCTAAGGATAAGTCCCCTACAGGGCCCCAAAATTCCTCTTCTGGGGGTGGGTCCCAAACTCCTTCCTCTCCTGAAAAGAAACCCTATTGCCATGTCTGTAAAAAGCCTGGGCACTAGAAAACTGATCCCAGTTGCCCCAGGATTGGCAATAAAGAAAATGTTCCTCCCACAACTACTACCCCCTCCTGGTACTACCAGTAGTAATCCTCCAGTTGGGAGTAGTGCACCCAAAAGTTAGGTGCTTTTGCAGGAGGAACAGAGGTGGGCCCTAGTTTAGACAGGGACCCCTCAACAGACTCCTCTGACTCTGATGGTGGTATAGGATTTGCCACCTTTACCATGGGTCCCATAGCATTGGGCAGGTACAGATTGGAGCCAATAATTAATGGTCAGAAAGCTGTGGCATTTAGGGACACAGGGGCTAGTGTCACCATGGTGGCAGGGAAACTAGTCCCCCCTCACCAGCTTTTACCTGAGTTTAAATACCAGGTGACCAACATTGATGGTGTCAGAACAGATCACCCCATGGCCATAGTCAATCTCAGCTGAGAGGGGGTCACAGGCCCAAAAGAGTGGCAGTGTCCCCAACCCTACCTGTAGATTGCCTGATGGGCAATGATCTGGAAATTTCAGCCTGGGCTGAAGTGGAACACCAAACCCATCTTAGGATGTTGGGCGTCCCTGTAAAGGTTAGTGGGGCTGTGGTGGCCACAGCCCCAGCCCAAGAATTTGGAGAGATGGAGCCTGAAAGAATGGCCCACTCTCCCCCAAAAGAGAGCACAAGGGTTGAAGAAAAGTCTTCTTCCCCCCAGACAGTAGGTAAGGGTCAGCCTCCTCGGGGAACTGACCCTACCCCTAGTGAAGGAACTGCCACAGAGGTAGTCAGGCCTGGCCTGGCCACACCCCTGATGGCAGAGGACCCTTCCAAGGTGGTACCCCGTCTGGAGCAGGTAACCTGCCCCTCTCTACCCTGCCTCAGTCAGCCCAGGGCTGCAGAGGTCAGGGAGGTCAGTGGACCCCCCAGGGCCCCCTGTCCAGAGGAAGCCCCCATCAGCAGATTAGGGGCACCCAGTCTAGTAGCCCTAGCCAGGTGAAAATTCCTCTACACACTGAGGGATCCCCCATACCTTTATGTAGGGACCTCCCCAGAAGGACTCTGGTAGGCAAGGGCAAACCTGGGACCAGAAGGTTCCAAACCTGCCATGTCCCTCCAGTAGTCCATCCAAAGGGACCCAACCCACAGCTGTAGGCAGCCAAAGGTTGACCCTTAGAGCAAAGTGCAACTCAGTCATGGAAAGACAGGCATACATGGTGACCAGTGATCTGAGGAAGCTGAGGCCAACATTCCTAGGGCCTCACTTCCCTACTCAGACACCTCACCAGCCTTGTACTTTACCTAAGCACACCACAGGTAGTGATTCCCCATGGTGGAGACCCTCTCATACCCTTAGGGTGAGGGATTGCTTAGTGGACCATAAGACAGGGGGCAACCATGCTAGTGCAGGTGCTTCCTTATATGACCACTTAGTCAATGAAGGCTCAACTGGCCAAGGTTAGCCTTATCTCCTTTCGTTTGGGGGGTTATGTAGGAAGGTGGAATCTGACTATATGGTTGCCCCCACTTTTTATGGTGTTTTGCTGGTTTATGACTTAGTTGGACTGGGATCCTGCTATTCAGGGCCCCAGTCTATCTGCTTTCTCTGTAAAAGGTTTCCATGTGCCTTAGGCACATCTCTGATTGGAATCTGGAGTGCCCTTATAAGTCCCTAGTATATGGTATACTATGTACCAAGGGCATAGGTACCTCAGAGGCCTACCAGGGGCTGCAGCATGTATTATGCCACCCTGGAAGGCCATCCAAACTGACACCACAGGTCTGCTACTGCAGCCTGGGTAGGGTGGTGCATGCACCCCTTACTGTGATATAGGTTACCTATATCACTAAATACATACACACATATAAACCTATAAGTCACTCCTAAGGCAGGCCTTATCAATCCTGAAGGCAGAGTGCATGGTTCCTATGTGAGAGGGTGCCCCTGTGTAGGAGAGTAGGATCTGCCTCTTATGTTGCCCCCACTTTTTTTCTGATGTTAGCACTGGTTTCTGGCTATAGTCTGGCTGGGTCCCTGCCAATCAGGGCCCCAGCCTCTCTGTTCTCTCTAAACGACATGGAGTGCACTCTAGGTGCACTAGTGATTGGATACTGTGGTGCCTTATGAGTCCCTAGTATATGGTACCTTAGGTGCCAAGGGCATAGGTACTTCACAGGCCTACCAGGGGCTGCAGCATGTGTTCTGCCACCCCTGGGAAGCAGTCTAAATCTGACACCACAGGCCTGCTACTGCAGCCTGGGTGAGGTGGTGCTAGCACCCCTCACTGAGATATAGGTTTCCTATATCTCTCCTGCACACACATATAAACCTATCAGTCACCCCTATGGCAGGCCCTATCAATCCTGAGGGCAGGGTGCTTGGCTTCTATGTGAGGGGGTGCCTCTGCATGAGCAGGGCCCCTCTGCAGTTCTCAGAGTCCATTCTCTGGTGCTGTTTGTGGATGCGGTTAAACCATATACTCTTAAGTGCATTATATCCTCGCGGTAAATGCTAACTTTGGAATGGCTGCATCAAAACATGTCGTGTTTGGTGTCAAACATCTTGGAATACTACCCCCCGCCAATATTGGCGGCGGGGGTAGCATTCCACCCTTCTAGAGGGATAAGACATGTACCTGCTGTGGAAACGCGGTAGAATCCTAAAGAGCCCTGGCATCACAAAATGGATGCCACCAGTCACAGACACTGGGCTGCCCTCCTGCTGATGACCGAAACTCGCAGTGGAGGAAGCCCAACAATAGGCATCCTGTCACAGGGAGGTGTAACCACCTTCCAGACAGGGTTTAGTGTATTGGGGCTGGGTGGGTGCACTCTTAGAGTGCTTTGAAGTCCTGCACTGGGGAGCAGAAGGCTCCTCTGTGCATATGCCAGTTCAAACCAGCTCAGGGGCTACCTGCCCCTGCTCTGGCGCGAAACTGGACAAAGGGAAGTGGGTGTAGCCACCCCTCCCTTGACCCTCCCATAGGTGGGGTCATAGAGCTAGTCCATCCCCTCTTTTTAGTATAAGAGGGGGAACCTTGCCATTGCAAAGCAGATAACCCCTGGACGACGCTCTACAGAAGAATTCTGGCCCTTCGACGACAGAAGAATCTCCCTTGGAGTCAAGGAGTGACTCCCCTGCTTGCAGGCACCAAAAACGACAACAACGGTCGCAAACTATGCCACTCCCGCCGGAGTCCGAAGTCCCTGCAGCCCAGGAAGTGGATTTCCTGACCTCTCCCAGGCCATCGTGAGTCCCCAGCGAAGCTGAGGCAAGTGGACCCCACGAGTCACGAGGAACCGCGACCCCTGGGTACCGTGCACTATTGTCGAGTGCAACCCCTTCACAACGTTCTACGAACCTGTGCTTTGGACCACGTGTGGTCCCGACCTCCGGCAGGAATCCCTCCGAAGATCAGAGGCCTACACCGTCCCGAGTGACCGTGGGCCCCTGTTGAGTGATTCCGCCCGAGGTGTCTTCGCGATCCCTTGCCCGCTGGCTTGTGGGTCCCCAGAAGACTTCTTAAAGAAACCAAAGGGCTCCCCTGGTTGCTCCAGGCCTGCCCTGACTTACCCTCGCTGGGTGAGTTCCACAGACCTTGCTGGTCTGCGCCATCGACTTTTCTTCATCTCCCCGAGACTTGCGGCTGCCAAGGCTTGTTGGCTCCGATCGAGTTGCCGACACCGCAGTCAGCTGCAGACGTCGAGGGACACACCGAATCCAGCTCCTGGTCGTCGTCGACGCCTCCTGGACCACGTGGCTGAAGAGTCAAGGCACCCGCAACCAACCTGAATCACTCGACGACGGTGGGCATCCATCTTCCTTGCCCCGAGTCACTGCCAAGTGACTTTGAACACTGTCCCCTCTGCTTTCAGGTCATCCTTCTTCAGAATCCAGGCTTGGATTCCACCGGACACTTCTTCAGCTCCCGCAAGCAGCAAGTCTTCTTTGTTCGCCATTGAAAACGACGCCGCGACCCGACACCAAAGGACACCTGTGCACCCGGCTTCCCTGGGTGAGGTAACTCCAGCACTACGGTGCTCCTGTGGGTGTGGGCCCTAGAACGACTTACCCTGTAAGTGACTTGCTTGTAGGTTCTCCCGAAGTATCCTAAAACTCTTTATTTCCAACCGCGACTTGCTCCATTGAAGTTAACGGCGATCCGCGCCTGTGTATCTACACTCCACGCGTCCCCCTTGGGTCCTTTACTTACCTGCCTTGGGTGGTTTCGTGAGGCCCCAGCACTTCTGAAGGCCCTAGGCCTTGTCTCCCTGCAAGTCGTTGTCCCTAAGTCTCTTACTTAGTATATGGTCTGGTACGCCCCTAGGGCCCCAGCCATATTTTGTGCTTAACTTATTGTGAAACGTTGATTTGTGCATATGTTTGTCTTCTAATCTCATAAAGAGATTAGTAGAGAGTTATTTAGAAATAAATACATATATATTTGATATATATACCTGTGTGGTGTCTTTTCATTTGGTGATTCAAGAGATTATATGGTAAAACAAGCTGCTTTACATTCCTCCGAGACTTAGCCTGAAGGCTGCTCTCCACAGCTACCACTAGGATAGCTTTCTTTAAAAGGTTGTCTTAAACCTATCTACCATAAGAGTCGATTTGCCCTGGTGCAAGGTGTCCACTTTAATTAGTGAACAGCATATACCAGGCCAACTTCTCACATGACCTCCCTCCCAGATGTCACCCGGAGTCGTGACCTCCCTCCCAGGTGTCATTTAGAGTCGTGACCTCCCTCCCAGGTGTCATTTAGAGTCGTGACCTCCCTCCCAGATGTCACCCAGAGTCATGACCTCCCTCCCAGGTGTCACCCAGAGTCGTGACCTCCCTCCCAGGTGTCACCTAGAGTCTTGACCTCCCTCCCAGGTGTCACCTAGAGTCGTGACCTCCCTCCCAGATGTATACTAGAGTCGTGACCTCCCTCCCAGATGTCACCCGGAGTCGTGACCTCCCTCCCAGGTGTCATTTAGAGTCGTGACCTCCCTCCCAGGTGTCACCCAGAGTAGTGACCTCCCTCCCTGGTGTCACCCAGGGTCGTGACCTCCTCCCAGATGTCTCCTAGAGTCGTGACCTCCTCCCAGATGTCACCTAGAGTCGTGACCTCCCTCCCAGGTGTCATTTAGAGTCGTGACCTCCCTCCCAGATGTCTCCTAGAGTCGTGACCTCCCTCCCAGATGACACCTAGAGTCGTGACCTCCCCCAGATGTCACCTACAGTCGTGACCTCCCTCCCAGATGTCATTTAGAGTCGTGACCTCCCTCCCAGATGTCACCTAGAGTCGTGACCTCCCTCCCAGATGTCACCTAGAGTCGTGACCTCCCTCCCAGGTGTCATTTAGAGTCATGACCTCCCTCCCAGATGTCACCTAGAGTCGTGACCTCCCTCCCAGATGTCACCTAGAGTCGTGACCTCCTCCCAGGTGTCACCTAGAGTCGTGACCTCCCTCCCAGGTGTCATTTAGAGTTGTGACCTCCCTTCTAGATGTCTCCCAGAGTCGTGACCTCCCTCCCAGGTGTCACCCAGAGTTGTGACCTCCCTCCCAGGTGTCACCTAGAGTCGTGACCTCCCTCCCAGATGTCACCTAGAGTCGTGACCTCCCTCCCAGATGTCACCTAGAGTCGTGACCTCCCTCCCAGATGTCACCTAGAGTCATGACCTCCCTCCCAGATGTCACCTAGAGTCATGACCTCCCTCCTAGATGTCACCTAGTCGTGACCTCCCTCCCAGATGTCACCCGGATTCGTGACCTCCTTCCCAGATGTCACCCAGAGTCGTGACCTCCCTCCCAGGTGTCACCTAGAGTCGTGACCTCCCTCCCAGGTGTCACCTAGAGTCGTGACCTCCCTCCCAGATGTCACCTAGAGTCGTGACCTCCCTCCGAGGTGTCACCTAGAGTCATGACCTCCCTACCAGATGTCACCCAGGGTCGTGACCTTCCTCCCAGATGTCTCCTAGAGTCGTGACCTCCCTCCCAGATGTCACCTAGAGTCATGACCTCCCTCCCAGGTGTCATTTAGAGTCGTGACCTCCCTCCCAGATGTCTCCTAGAGTCGTGACCTCCCTCCCAGATGACACCTAGAGTCGTGACCTCCCCCAGATGTCACCTACAGTCGTGACCTCCCTCCCAGATGTCATTTAGAGTCGTGACCTCCCTCCCAGATGTCACCTAGAGTCGTGACCTCCCTCCCAGATGTCACCTAGAGTCGTGACCTCCCTCCCAGGTGTCATTTAGAGTCATGACCTCCCTCCCAGATGTCACCTAGAGTCGTGACCTCCCTCCCAGATGTCACCTAGAGTCGTGACCTCCCTCCCAGGTGTCACCTAGAGTCGTGACCTCCCTCCCAGGTGTCATTTAGAGTTGTGACCTCCCTTCTAGATGTCTCCCAGAGTCGTGACCTCCCTCCCAGGTGTCACCCAGAGTTGTGACCTCCCTCCCAGGTGTCACCTAGAGTCGTGACCTCCCTCCCAGATGTCACCTAGAGTCGTGACCTCCCTCCCAGATGTCACCTAGAGTCGTTACCTCCCTCCCAGATGTCACCTAGAGTCATGACCTCCCTCCCAGATGTCACCTAGAGTCATGACCTCCCTCCTAGATGTCACCTAGTCGTGACCTCCCTCCCAGATGTCACCCGGATTCGTGACCTCCTTCCCAGATGTCACCCAGAGTCGTGACCTCCCTCCCAGGTGTCACCTAGAGTCGTGACCTCCCTCCCAGGTGTCACCTAGAGTCGTGACCTCCCTCCCAGATGTCACCTAGAGTCGTGACCTCCCTCCGAGGTGTCACCTAGAGTCATGAGCTCCCTACCAGATGTCACCCAGAGTCGTGACCTCCCTCCCAGATGCCACCAAGAGTCAGGACCTCCCTCCCAGATGTCACCCGGAGTCGTGACCTCCCTCCCAGGTGTCATTTAGAGTCGTGACCTCCCTCCCAGGTGTCATTTAGAGTCGTGACCTCCCTCCCAGATGTCACCCAGAGTCATGACCTCGCTCCCAGGTGTCACCCAGAGTCGTGACCTCCCTCCCAGATGTCACCTAGAGTCGTGACCTCCCTCCCAGGTGTCACCTAGAGTCGTGACCTCCCTCCCAGATGTATACTAGAGTCGTGACCTCCCTCCCAGGTGTCACCTAGAGTCAGGACCTCCCTCCCAGGTGTCATTTAGAGTCGTGACCTCCCTCCCAGGTGTCATTTAGAGTCACGACCTCCCTCCCAGGTGTCACCTAGAGTCGTGACCTCCTCCCAGGTGTCACCTAGAGTCGTGACCTCCCTCCCAGGTGTCATTTAGAGTCGTGACCTCCCTCCCAGGTGTCATTTAGAGTCGTGACCTCCGTCCCCGGTGTCACCTAGAGTCGTGACCTCCCTCCCAGGTGTCACCTAGAGTCAGGACCTCCCTCCCAGGTGTCATTTAGAGTCGTGACCTCCCTCCCAGGTGTCATTTATAGTCACGACCTCCCTCCCAGGTGTCACCTAGAGTCGTGACGTCCCTCCCAGGTGTCACCTAGAGTCGTGACCTCCTTCCCAGGTGTCATTTAGAGTCATGACCTCCCTCTCAGATGTCACCTAGAGTCGTGACCTCCCTCCCAGATGTCACCTAGAGTCGTGACCTCCCTCCCAGATGTCACCTAGAGTTGTGACCTCCCTCCCAGGTGTCATTTAGAGTTGTGACCTCCCTTCTAGATGTCTCCCAGAGTCGTGACCTCCCTCCCAGGTGTCACCCAGAGTCGTGACCTCCCTCCCAGGTGTCACCTAGAGTCGTGACCTCCCTCCCAGATGTCACCTAGAGTCGTGACCTCCCTCCCAGATGTCACCCTGAGTCGTGACCTCCCTCCCAGATGACACCCAGCGTCGTGACCTCACTCCCAGGTGTCACCTAGGGTCGTGACCTCCCTCCCAGATGTCACCTAGAGTCGTGACCTCCCTCCCAGGTGTCACCTAGAGTCATGACCTCCCTCCCAGATGTCACCCAGAGTCGTGACCTCCCTCCCAGATGTCACCCAGAGTCATGACCTCCCTCCCAGATGTCACCCGGAGTCGTGACCTTCCTCCCATGTGTCATTTAGAGTCGTGACCTCCCTCCCAGGTGTGATTTAGAGTTGTGACCTCCCTCCCAGGTGTCACCCAGAGTCGTGACCTCCCTCCCAGATGACACCTAGAGTCGTGACCTCCCTCCCAGGTGTCACCTAGAGTCGTGACCTCCCTCCCAGATGTATACTCGAGTAGTGATCTCCCTCCCAGATGTCACCCGGAGTCGTGACCTCCCTCCCAGGTGTCATTTAGAGTCGTGACCTCCCTCCCAGGTGTCATTTAGAGTCGTGACCTCCCTCCCCGGTGTCACCTAGAGTCGTGACCTCCCTCCCCGGTGTCACCTAGAGTCGTGACCTCCCTCCCAGGTGTCACCTAGAGTCATGACCTCCCTCCCAGATGTCACCCGGAGTCGTGACCTCCCTCCCAGGTGTCAATTAGAGTCGTGACCTCCCTCCCAGGTGTCATTTAGAGTCGCGACCTCCCTCCCAGGTGTCACCTAGAGTCGTGACCTCCCTCCCAGGTGTCATTTAGAGTCGTGACCTCCCTCCCAGGTGTCACCTAGAGTCATGACCTCCCTCCCAGGTGTCATTTAGAGTCGTGATCTCCCTCCCAGATGTCACCTAGAGTCGTGACCTCCATCCCAGGTGTCATTTAGAGTTGTGACCTCCCTCCCAGGTGTCACCTAGTCATGACCTCCCTCCCAGATGTCACCTAGAGTCGTGACCTCCCTCCCAGATGTCACCTAGAGTCGTGACCTCCCTCCCAGATGTCACCTAGTCGTGACCTCCCTCCCAGATGTCACCCAGAGTCATGACCTCCCTCCCAGATGTCACCCAGAGTCATGACCTCCCTCCCAGGTGTCACCTAGAGTCGTGACCTCCCTCCCAGATGTCACCCAGAGTCGTGACCTCCCTCCCAGGTGTCTCCTAGAGTCATGACCTCCCTCCTAGATGTCACCTAGAGTCGTGACCTCCCTCCCAGATGTGACCCGGAGTCGTGACCTCCCTCCCAGATGTCACCCAGAGTCGTGACCTCCCTCCCAGGAGTCACCTAGAGTCGTGACCTCCTCCCAGGTGTTACCTAGAGTCATGACCTCCCTCCCACATGTCACCCAGAGTCGTGACCTCCCTCCCAGATGTCACCTAGAGTCGTGACCTCCCTCCCAGATGTCACCTAGAGTCGTGACCTCCCTCCCAGATGTCACCCGGAGTCGTGACCTCCCTCCCAGATGACACCCAGCGTCGTGACCTCACTCCCAGGTGTCACCTAGGGTCGTGACCTCCCTCCCAGATGTCACCTAGAGTCGTGACCTCCCTCCCAGGTGTCACCTAGAGTCATGACCTCCCTCCCAGATGTCACCCAGAGTCGTGACCTCCCTCCCAGATGTCACCCAGAGTCATGACCTCCCTCCCAGATGTCACCCGGAGTCGTGACCTCCCTCCCATGTGTCATTTAGAGTCGTGACCTCCCTCCCAGGTGTGATTTAGAGTCGTGACCTCCCTCCCAGGTGTCACCCAGAGTCGTGACCTCCCTCCCAGATGACACCTAGAGTCGTGACCTCCCTCCCAGGTGTCACCTAGAGTCGTGACCTCCCTCCCAGATGTATACTCGAGTAGTGACCTCCCTCCCAGATGTCACCCGGAGTCGTGACCTCCCTCCCAGGTGTCATTTAGAGTCGTGACCTCCCTCCCAGGTGTCATTTAGAGTCGTGACCTCCCTCCCCGGTGTCACCTAGAGTCGTGACCTCCCTCCCCGGTGTCACCTAGAGTCGTGACCTCCCTCCCAGGTGTCACCTAGAGTCATGACCTCCCTCCCAGATGTCACCCGGAGTCGTGACCTCCCTCCCAGGTGTCAATTAGAGTCGTGACCTCCCTCCCAGGTGTCATTTAGAGTCGCGACCTCCCTCCCAGGTGTCACCTAGAGTCGTGACCTCCCTCCCAGGTGTCATTTAGAGTCGTGACCTCCCTCCCAGGTGTCACCTAGAGTCATGACCTCCCTCCCAGGTGTCATTTAGAGTCGTGATCTCCCTCCCAGATGTCACCTAGAGTCGTGACCTCCATCCCAGGTGTCATTTAGAGTTGTGACCTCCCTCCCAGGTGTCACCTAGTCATGACCTCCCTCCCAGATGTCACCTAGAGTCGTGACCTCCCTCCCAGATGTCACCTAGAGTCGTGACCTCCCTCCCAGATGTCACCTAGTCGTGACCTCCCTCCCAGATGTCACCCAGAGTCATGACCTCCCTCCCAGATGTCACCCAGAGTCATGACCTCCCTCCCAGGTGTCACCTAGAGTCGTGACCTCCCTCCCAGATGTCACCCAGAGTCGTGACCTCCCTCCCAGGTGTCTCCTAGAGTCATGACCTCCTCCTAGATGTCACCTAGAGTCGTGACCTCCCTCCCAGATGTGACCCGGAGTCGTGACCTCCCTCCCAGATGTCACCCAGAGTCGTGACCTCCCTCCCAGGAGTCACCTAGAGTCGTGACCTCCTCCCAGGTGTTACCTAGAGTCATGACCTCCCTCCCACATGTCACCCAGAGTCGTGACCTCCCTCCCAGATGTCACCCAGTCATGACCTCCTCCCAGATGTCACCCGGAGTCGTGACCTCCCTCCCAGGTGTCATTTAGAGTCGTGACCTCCCTCCCAGGTGTCATTTAGAGTCGTGACCTCCTCCCAGATGTCACCCAGAGTCATGACCTCCCTCCCAGGCATCACCCAGAGTCGTGACCTCCCTCCCAGATGTCCCCTAGAGTCGTGACCTCCTCCCAGGTGTCACCTAGAGTCGTGATCTCCTCCCAGATGTCTCCTAGAGTCGTGACCTCCTCCCAGATGTCACCCGGAGTCGTGACCTCCTCCCAGGTGTCATTTAGAGTTGTGACCTCCCTTCTAGATGTCTCCCAGAGTCGTGACCTCCCTCCCAGGTGTCACCCAGAGTCGTGACCTCCCTCCCAGGTGTCACCTAGAGTCGTGACCTCCCTCCCAGATGTCACCTAGAGTCGTGACCTCCCTCCCAGATGTCACCCGGAGTCGTGACCTCCCTCCCAGATGACACCCAGCGTCGTGACCTCACTCCCAGGTGTCACCTAGGGTCGTGACCTCCCTCCCAGATGTCACCTAGAGTCGTGACCTCCCTCCCAGGTGTCACCTAGAGTCATGACCTCCTCCCAGATGTCACCCAGAGTCGTGACCTCCCTCCCAGATGTCACCCAGAGTCATGACCTCCCTCCCAGATGTCACCCGGAGTCGTGACCTTCCTCCCATGTGTCATTTAGAGTCGTGACCTCCTCCCAGGTGTGATTTAGAGTTGTGACCTCCCTCCCAGGTGTCACCCAGAGTCGTGACCTCCCTCCCAGATGACACCTAGAGTCGTGACCTCCCTCCCAGGTGTCACCTAGAGTCGTGACCTCCCTCCCAGATGTATACTCGAGTAGTGATCTCCTCCCAGATGTCACCCGGAGTCGTGACCTCCCTCCCAGGTGTCATTTAGAGTCGTGACCTCCCTCCCAGGTGTCATTTAGAGTCGTGACCTCCCTCCCCGGTGTCACCTAGAGTCGTGACCTCCCTCCCCGGTGTCACCTAGAGTCGTGACCTCCCTCCCAGGTGTCACCTAGAGTCATGACCTCCTCCCAGATGTCACCCGGAGTCGTGACCTCCTCCCAGGTGTCAATTAGAGTCGTGACCTCCCTCCCAGGTGTCATTTAGAGTCGCGACCTCCCTCCCAGGTGTCACCTAGAGTCGTGACCTCCCTCCCAGGTGTCATTTAGAGTCGTGACCTCCTCCCAGGTGTCACCTAGAGTCATGACCTCCCTCCCAGGTGTCATTTAGAGTCGTGATCTCCCTCCCAGATGTCACCTAGAGTCGTGACCTCCATCCCAGGTGTCATTTAGAGTTGTGACCTCCCTCCCAGGTGTCACCTAGTCATGACCTCCCTCCCAGATGTCACCTAGAGTCGTGACCTCCCTCCCAGATGTCACCTAGAGTCGTGACCTCCCTCCCAGATGTCACCTAGTCGTGACCTCCCTCCCAGATGTCACCCAGAGTCATGACCTCCCTCCCAGATGTCACCCAGAGTCATGACCTCCCTCCCAGGTGTCACCTAGAGTCGTGACCTCCCTCCCAGATGTCACCCAGAGTCGTGACCTCCCTCCCAGGTGTCTCCTAGAGTCATGACCTCCCTCCTAGATGTCACCTAGAGTCGTGACCTCCCTCCCAGATGTGACCCGGAGTCGTGACCTCCCTCCCAGATGTCACCCAGAGTCGTGACCTCCCTCCCAGGAGTCACCTAGAGTCGTGACCTCCTCCCAGGTGTTACCTAGAGTCATGACCTCCCTCCCACATGTCACCCAGAGTCGTGACCTCCCTCCCAGATGTCACCTAGAGTCGTGACCTCCCTCCCAGATGTCACCTAGAGTCGTGACCTCCCTCCCAGATGTCACCCGGAGTCGTGACCTCCCTCCCAGATGACACCCAGCGTCGTGACCTCACTCCCAGGTGTCACCTAGGGTCGTGACCTCCCTCCCAGATGTCACCTAGAGTCGTGACCTCCCTCCCAGGTGTCACCTAGAGTCATGACCTCCCTCCCAGATGTCACCCAGAGTCGTGACCTCCCTCCCAGATGTCACCCAGAGTCATGACCTCCCTCCCAGATGTCACCCGGAGTCGTGACCTCCCTCCCATGTGTCATTTAGAGTCGTGACCTCCCTCCCAGGTGTGATTTAGAGTCGTGACCTCCCTCCCAGGTGTCACCCAGAGTCGTGACCTCCCTCCCAGATGACACCTAGAGTCGTGACCTCCCTCCCAGGTGTCACCTAGAGTCGTGACCTCCCTCCCAGATGTATACTCGAGTAGTGACCTCCCTCCCAGATGTCACCCGGAGTCGTGACCTCCCTCCCAGGTGTCATTTAGAGTCGTGACCTCCCTCCCAGGTGTCATTTAGAGTCGTGACCTCCCTCCCCGGTGTCACCTAGAGTCGTGACCTCCCTCCCCGGTGTCACCTAGAGTCGTGACCTCCCTCCCAGGTGTCACCTAGAGTCATGACCTCCCTCCCAGATGTCACCCGGAGTCGTGACCTCCCTCCCAGGTGTCACTTAGAGTCGTGACCTCCCTCCCAGGTGTCATTTAGAGTCGCGACCTCCCTCCCAGGTGTCACCTAGAGTCGTGACCTCCCTCCCAGGTGTCATTTAGAGTCGTGACCTCCCTCCCAGGTGTCACCTAGAGTCATGACCTCCCTCCCAGGTGTCATTTAGAGTCGTGATCTCCCTCCCAGATGTCACCTAGAGTCGTGACCTCCATCCCAGGTGTCATTTAGAGTTGTGACCTCCCTCCCAGGTGTCACCTAGTCATGACCTCCCTCCCAGATGTCACCTAGAGTCGTGACCTCCCTCCCAGATGTCACCTAGAGTCGTGACCTCCCTCCCAGATGTCACCTAGTCGTGACCTCCCTCCCAGATGTCACCCAGAGTCATGACCTCCCTCCCAGATGTCACCCAGAGTCATGACCTCCCTCCCAGGTGTCACCTAGAGTCGTGACCTCCCTCCCAGATGTCACCCAGAGTCGTGACCTCCCTCCCAGGTGTCTCCTAGAGTCATGACCTCCCTCCTAGATGTCACCTAGAGTCGTGACCTCCCTCCCAGATGTGACCCGGAGTCGTGACCTCCCTCCCAGATGTCACCCAGAGTCGTGACCTCCCTCCCAGGAGTCACCTAGAGTCGTGACCTCCTCCCAGGTGTTACCTAGAGTCATGACCTCCCTCCCACATGTCACCCAGAGTCGTGACCTCCCTCCCAGATGTCACCCAGTCATGACCTCCCTCCCAGATGTCACCCGGAGTCGTGACCTCCCTCCCAGGTGTCATTTAGAGTCGTGACCTCCCTCCCAGGTGTCATTTAGAGTCGTGACCTCCCTCCCAGATGTCACCCAGAGTCATGACCTCCCTCCCAGGCATCACCCAGAGTCGTGACCTCCCTCCCAGATGTCCCCTAGAGTCGTGACCTCCCTCCCAGGTGTCACCTAGAGTCGTGATCTCCCTCCCAGATGTCTCCTAGAGTCGTGACCTCCCTCCCAGATGTCACCCGGAGTCGTGACCTCCCTCCCAGATGTCATTTAGAATCGTGAACTCCCTCCCAGGTGTCATTTAGAGTCGTGACCTCCCTCCCAGGTGTCATTTAGAGTCGTGACCTCCCTCCCAGGTGTCATTTAGAGTCGCAACCTCCCTCCCAGGCGTCACCCAGAGTCGTGACCTCCCTCCCAGATGTCACCTAGAGTCGTGACCTCCCTCCCAGGTGTCACCTAGAGTTGTGACCTCCCTCCCAGGTGTCACCTAGAGTCGTGACCTCCCTCCCAGGTGTCATTTAGAGTCGTGACCTCCCTCCCAGGTGTCATATAGAGTCGTGACCTCCCTCCCAGGCATCACCCAGAGTCGTGACCTCCCTCCCAGGCGTCACCCAGAGTCGTGACCTCCCTCCCAGATGTCACCTAGAGTCGTGACCTCCCTCCCAGGTGTCACCTAGAGTCGTGACCTCCATCCCAGGTGTCATTTAGAGTTGTGACCTCCCTCCCAGGTGTCATTTAGAGTCATGACCTCCCTCCCAGGTGTCATATAGAGTCATGACCTCCCTCCCAGGTGTCACCTAGAGTCGTGACCTCCCTCCCAGGTGTCACCTAGAGTCATGACCTCCCTCCCAGGTGTCACCTAGAGTCATGACCTCCCTCCCAGATGTCACCCGGAGTCGTGACCTCCCTCCCAGATGTCACCTAGAGTCGTGACCTCTCTCCCAGATGTCACCTAGAGTCGTGACCTCCCTCCCAGATGTCACCTAGAGTCATGACCTCCCTCCCAGGTGTCACCCAGAGTCATGACTGTGAGAAGTTGGCCTGGTATATGCTGTCCACTAATTATAGTGGGCACCTTGCACCAGTCCAAACAACCCCAAATTGGAGATAGGTTAAAGACAACCTTATTGAAAGCTATCCTAGTGGTAGCTATGGAGAGCAGCCTTCAGGCTAAGTCTTGAAGGAATGTAAAGCAGCTTGTTTTACCAGTCTATAATCTCTTGAGTGACCAAATGAAAGAGCACCACACCAGGTATATATTCAAAATATATGTATTTATTGCTAAACACACCCCTCTAGTCTCTTTATGAGGCTAGAGTTCGAAGTACATAAGTTATAAGTTATTAAATCACAGTAATAGCACAAATACACGTTTGGGCCCTAGGGGCGTACCAAACCATATACCAATAAAGTGGTATGCGAACCACGACTGAACTAGACACTAGGCCTAGAGCCTCTAGAAGTGCTTGGACCACAAGGAACCACCCAAGGTAGTGACACAGGGGACCTACGGGAGACGCGTGCAGTGTAAATACACAACGCGATACGCCGTTGACTTCTATGGAGAAAGTCGGGATCGGGAAAATAGAGAAAAGGGACACTTAAAAGAGGACTAGGACAAAACCCTTTGAGATCTAGGACTTTGAAGAGTCTCTACCCACGGGAGCACCGGAGTACTCGTGTTACCTCACCCAGGGAAGCCGGGTGCATAGGTGCCTTTCGGGGTCGGGTTTCGTCGTCGATTCGAATGGCGATCTGCTGCAAAGTGCTGCTGGCGGCCAAGAGAAAAGTGTCCGGGTGGATCCAAGAGTGGATCGGAGTTCTGAAGAACCTGAAAGCAGAGGGGACAGAGTCTGGGTCACTAGCCAGTGACCAGGAAGGCGATGGACAGATGCCCACCGATGTCGAGTGCTTCAGGTGCGTTGACGGTCGTCTTGACTCTTCAGCCACGAGGTCCAGGAGGCGTTGTCGGCGACCAGGAGCAGGATTCGGGCTGGTACATGATGTCTGTCGAGTGCTGAGGTGTCGGCGACCGGATTGGACCCAACAAGCCTTGGCAACGGCAAGTCTCGGTGAAGATGTAGATCGTCGATGGTGCAGACCAGCAAGGTCTGTGGAACTCACCCAGCGAGGGTAAGTGAGGGCAGGCCTGGAGCAACCAGGATGCCAAGTTAGAAAAGGATTGGCCTTCGTTAAGGGCTACTAGCCAACGGGCTAGCGACCGCGAAGGAGCCTCGTGACGCCGCACGTGGATCTGGCTTACAGGACACTCGTGGAGTGGGGGCCAGTGATCTTCGGTGCAGGTGGTGCTGGAGGCTAGGGCTACTCGGAGCCCAAAGCACGACTTCTTGGGAGACCCAGAAGAGGATGCACTTGTGTGAGAAGTTGGCCTGGTATATGCTGTTCACTAATTAAAGTGGACACCTTGCACCAGGGCAAATCGACTCTTATGGTAGATAGGTTTAAGACAACCTTTTAAAGAAAGCTATCCTAGTGGTAGCTGTGGAGAGCAGCCTTCAGGCTAAGTCTCGGAGGAATGTAAAGCAGCTTGTTTTACCATATAATCTCTTGAATCACCAAATGAAAAGACACCACACAGGTATATATATCAAATATATATGTATTTATTTCTAAATAACTCTCTACTAATCTCTTTATGAGATTAGAAGACAAACATATGCACAAATCAACGTTTCACAATAAGTTAAGCACAAAATATGGCTGGGGCCCTAGGGGCGTACCAGACCATATACTAAGTAAGAGACTTAGGGACAACGACTTGCAGGGAGACAAGGCCTAGGGCCTTCAGAAGTGCAGGGGCCTCACGAAACCACCCAAGGCAGGTAAGTAAAGGACCCACGGGGGACGCGTGCAGTGTGGATACACAGGCGCGGATCGCCGTTAACTTCAATGGGGCAAGTCGCGGTTGGAAATAAAGAGTTTTAGGATACTTCGGGAGAACCTACAAGCAAGTCACTTACAGGGTAAGTAGTTCTAGGGCCCACACCCACAGGAGCACCGTAGTGCTGGAGTTACCTCACCCAGGGAAGCCGGGTGCATAGGTGTCCTTTGGTGTCGGGTCGCGGCGTCGTTTTCAATGGCGAACAAAGAAGACTTGCTGCTTGCGGGAGCTGAAGAAGTGTCCGGTGGAATCCAAGCCTGGATTCTGAAGAAGGATGACCTGAAAGCAGAGGGGACAGTGTTCAAAGTCACTTGGCAGTGACCCGGGGCAAGGAAGATGGATGCCCACCGTCGTCGGTTGATTCAGGTCGGTTGCAGGTGCCTTGACTCTTCAGCCACGTGGTCCAGGAGGGGTCGACGACGACCAGGAGCTGGATTCGGTGGGTCCCTCGACGTCTGCAGCTGACTGCGGTGTCGGCAACTCGATTGGAGCCAACAAGCCTTGGCAGCAGCAAGTCTCGGGGAGATGAAGAAAAGTCGATGGCACAGACCAGCAAGGTCTGAGGGACTCACCCAGCGAGGGTAAGTCAGGGCAGGCCTGGAGCAACCAGGGGAGCCCTTTGGTTTCTTTAAGAAGTCTTCTGGGGACCCACAAGCCGGCGGGCAAGGGATCGCGAAGACACCTCGGGCGGAATCACTCAACAGGGGCCCACGGTCACTCGGGACGGTGTAGGCCTCTGATCTTCGGAGGGATTCCTGCTGGAGGTCGGGACCACACGTGGTCCAAAGCACAAGTTCGTAGAACGTTGTGAAGGGGTTGCACTCGACAATAGTGCACGGTACCCAGGGGTCGCGGTTCCTCGTTACTCGTGGGGTCCACTTGCCTCAGCTTCGCTGGGGACTCACGATGGCCTGGGAGAGGTCAGGAAATCCACTTCTTGGGCTGCAGGGACTTCGGACTCCGGCGGGAGCGGCGTAGTTTGCGACCGTCGTTGTCGTTTTTGGTGCCTGCCAAGCAGGGGAGTCACTCCTTGACTCCAAGGGAGATTCTTCTGTCTTCCAAAGGTAGTGGAACGTCGAAGGGCCAGGATTCTTCTGTAGAGCGTCGTCCAGGGGTTATCTGCCTTGCAATGGCAAGGCTCCACCTCTTATACTGAAAAGAGGGGATGGACTAGCTCTATGACCCCACCTATGGGAGGGTCAAGGGAGGGGTGGCTACACCCACTTCCCTTTGTCCAGTTTCGCGCCAGAGCAGGGGCAGGTAGCCCCTGAGCTGGTTTGAACTGGCATATGCACAGAGGAGCCTTCTGCTCCCCCAGTGCAGGACTTCAAAGCACTCTAAGAGTGCACCCACCCAGCCCCAATACACTAAACCCTGTCTGGGAGGTGGTTACACCTCCCTGTGACAGGATGCCTATTGTTGGGCTTCCTCCACTGCGAGTTTCGGTCATCAGCAGGAGGGCAGCCCAGTGTCTGTGACTGGTGGCATCCATTTTGTGATGCCAGGGCTCTTTAGGATTCTACCGCGTTTCCACAGCAGGTACATGTCTTATCCCTCTAGAAGGGTGGAATGCTACCCCCGCCGCCAAGATTGGCGGGGGGTAGTATTCCAAGATGTTTGACACCAAACACGACATGTTTTGATGCAGCCATTCCAAAGTTAGCATTTACCGCGAGGATATAATGCACTTAATAGTATATGGTTTAACCGCATCCACAAACAGCACCAGAGAATAGACTCTGAGAGCTGCAGAGGGGCCCTGCTCAGGCAGAGGCACCCCCTCACATAGAAGCCAAGCACCCTGCCCTCAGGATTGATAGGGCCTGCCTTAGGGGTGACTGATAGGTTTATATGTGTGTGCAGGAGAGATATAGGAAACCTATATCTCAGTGAGGGGTGCTAGCACCACCTCACCCAGGCTGCAGTAGCAGGCCTGTGGTGTCAGATTTAGACTGCTTCCCAGGGGTGGCATAACACATGCTGCAGCCCCTGGTAGGCCTGTGAAGTACCTATGCCCTTGGCACCTAAGGTACCATATACTAGGGACTCATAAGGCACCACAGTATCCAATCACTAGTGCACCTAGAGTGCACTCCATGTCGTTTAGAGAGAGCAGATAGACTGGGGCCCTGAATAGCAGGGTCCCAGTCCAACTAAGTCATAAACCAGCAAAACACCAGGAAAAAAGTGGGGGCAACCATATAGTCAGATTCCACCTTCCTACATAACCCCCCCAAACGAAAGGAGATAAGGCTAACCTTGACCAGTTGAGCCTTTATTGATTAAGTGGCCATATAAGGAAGCACCTGCACTAGCATGGTTGCCCCCTGTCTTATGGTCCCCTAAGCAATCCCCCACCCTAAGGGTATGAGAGGGTCTCCACCATGGGGAATCACTACCTCTGGTGTGCTTTGGTAAAGTACAAGGCTGGTGGGGTGTCTGAGTAGGGAAGTGAGGCCCTAGGAAGGTTGGCCTCAGCTTCCTCAGATCACTGGTCACCATGTATGCCTGTCTTTCCATGACTGAGTTGCACTTTGCTCTAAGGGTCAACCTTTGACTGCCTACAGCTGGGGGTTGGGTCCCTTTGGGTGGAACACTGGAGGGACATGGCATGTTTGGAACCTTTTGGTTCCAGGTTTGCCCTTGCCTAACAGAGTCCTTCTGGGGGTGGTCCCTACATAAAGGTATGGGGGATCCCTCAGTGGGTTGAGGAATTTTCACCTGGCTAGGGCTACTAGACTGGGTGCCCCTAATCTGCTGATGGGGGGTTCCTCTGGACAGGGGGCCCTGGGGGTCCACTGACCTCCCTGACCTCTGCAGCCCTGGGCTGACTGAGGCAGGGTAGAGAGGGGCAGTTTACCTGCTCCAGACTGGGTACCACCTTGGAAGGGTCCTCTGCCATCAGGGGTGGGGCCAGGCCAGACCTGACTACCTCTGTGGCAGTTCCTTCACTAGGGGAGGGTCAGTTCCCTGAGGAGGCTGACCCTTACCTACTGTCTGGAGGGAAGAAGACTTTTCTTCAACCCTTGTGCTCTCTTCTGGGGGAGAGTGGGCCATTCTTCCAGGCTCCATCTCTCCAAAATCTTGGGCTGGGGCTGTGGCCATCACAGCCCCACTAACCTTTACAGGGACACCCAACATCCTCAGATGGGTTTGGTGTTCAATTTCAGCCCAGGCTGAAATTTCCAGATCATTGCCCATCAGGCAATCTACAGGTAAGGTTGGGGACACTGCCACTCTTTTTGGGCCTGTGACCCCCTCCCAGCTGAGATTGACTATGGCCATGGGGTGCTCTGTTCTGACACCATCAATGTTGGTCACCTGGTATTTAAACTCAGGTAAAAGCTGGTGAGGGGGGACTAGTTTCCCTGCCACCATGGTGACACTAGCCCCTGTGTCCCTAAATGCCACAGCTTTCTGACCATTAATTATTGGCTCCAGTCTGTACCTGCCCAATGCTGTGGGACCCACGGTAAAGGTGGCAAATCCTATACCACCATCAGAATCTGAGGAGTCTGTTGAGGGGGTCCTGTCTGAACTAGGGCCCACCTCTGTTCCTCTTGCAAAAGCACCTAACTTTTTGGGTGCACTACTCCCAACTGGAGGATTACTACTGGTAGTACCAGGAGGGGTGGTAGTAGTTGTTGGAGGAACATTTTCTTTATTGCCAATCCTGGGACAACTGGGATCAGATTTCCAGTGCCCAGGCTTTTTACAGACATGGCAATAGGGTTTCTTTTCAGGAGAGGAAGGAGTTTGGGACCCACCCTCAGAAGAGGACTTTTGGGGCCCTGTAGTGGACTTATCCTTAGATTTATCCCCACCTTTCTCTTGGGACTTGGTAGAATCTTTCTTGTGGTCACCACCCTGATTCTTAGGCCTTACTCTGGTTCTGACCCATTTGTCTGCCTTCTTTCCCAATTCTTGGGGAGAGGTCAGATCAGAGTCCACCAGGTACTGGTGTAAAAGCTGGTTTTGACAATTATTAAGGATCTGTTCTCTCATCATTAGATTATAAAATCCTTTGAAATCAGTAACCCTACTGCCAACCAGCCAACCCTCCAGAGCCTTGGATGCACAATCTACAAAGTCTGTCCAGTCCTGAGTCTGTGCCTTCTGGGTATCTCTGAACTTCAACCTGTACTGCTCAGTGGTTAAGCCAAACCCATCTATCAGTGCACTCTTCAGGACCTCATAATCATCAGCATCCTCCTCTCTAACAGTGAGGAGCTTGTCTCTTCCTTTATCTGAAAAGGAGAGCCACAAGATTGCTGCCCACTGCTTTTGGGGGACCTGCTGTACTCTACAGGCCCTCTCCATAGCAGTTATCCACTTGTGGATATCATCCCCACTCTGGTAGGGAGGAACAACCTTGCTCAGGTTCCTATGGTCAGGAATATATTCTCTGCCTCTAGGGACACTGTTGCTGCCACCAGGGGGTTCTAACCCCTCTTTTCTAGAAGCTCTCTGGATCTCCAGGGCTTCCCTATCCAGTGCCAACTGCTTGGTTCTGAGGGCCACTCTGGCTTCCTCATACTGGAGCAGTTTGCACCTTCTCTCAGAGGAGGTCTCTCTTAAGGAAAAGTATGAGCTCCTCTGCTGGACAAATTCTCTGCCAGAGTGATAAGAGTGGTCAGATTCCCTGGAAGGGGATCTGTGCCTCTCCTCCTCTCTGTCAGTTCTCTTAGGGAGAATTCCTCTGTCCTTTTCAGGCCCCTTGGAGCCTGGCCCTTCAATCACAGAGTCTTGGTCATTCTGATTTTCATCATCTGACCCAGATACTATGACTGACCCACCCACTGATTCAAACCCTTTAGCTCCTAGAGCCAATCTAAGGTCATCTGCTGTCAGCAGATCTATCAGGTGTAGTGTTGAGGGACTCTGTCCTAGTCTCAGGTGTCTGTCAACACACATGGCTCTCAAGTCAGAGAAAGCCATGTCCTTATACTGAGGCTGAGTGGATCCACTGGGTCCACCCTTTAAGGACATTCTAGTGTTGTGCAGTGTTGTACTACCTACACTAGTTTGTGGCCTACTGATCCTAGCTTGAGCTGTGGAAAGGGTGTGCTATCCCTTGGCACACAGCTCTAAGTTCAGTAGAACTTATTGATACTAAGCTTGACTTTATATGTACCTTGAGTACCTATAATGGTTTTCAGTTAGTAATTCAAATAGAGATTTTCTGGTAAAACAATGGCAAGCTGGAATCCCACACGCTGCCCACCAATGTGAGAAGTTGGCCTGGTATATGCTGTTCACTAATTAAAGTGGACACCTTGCACCAGGGCAAATCGACTCTTATGGTAGATAGGTTTAAGACAACCTTTTAAAGAAAGCTATCCTAGTGGTAGCTGTGGAGAGCAGCCTTCAGGCTAAGTCTCGGAGGAATGTAAAGCAGCTTGTTTTACCATATAATCTCTTGAATCACCAAATGAAAAGACACCACACAGGTATATATATCAAATATATATGTATTTATTTCTAAATAACTCTCTACTAATCTCTTTATGAGATTAGAAGACAAACATATGCACAAATCAACGTTTCACAATAAGTTAAGCACAAAATATGGCTGGGGCCCTAGGGGCGTACCAGACCATATACTAAGTAAGAGACTTAGGGACAACGACTTGCAGGGAGACAAGGCCTAGGGCCGTCAGAAGTGCAGGGGCCTCACGAAACCACCCAAGGCAGGTAAGTAAAGGACCCACGGGGGACGCGTGCAGTGTGGATACACAGGCGCGGATCGCCGTTAACTTCAATGGGGCAAGTCGCGGTTGGAAATAAAGAGTTTTAGGATACTTCGGGAGAACCTACAAGCAAGTCACTTACAGGGTAAGTAGTTCTAGGGCCCACACCCACAGGAGCACCGTAGTGCTGGAGTTACCTCACCCAGGGAAGCCGGGTGCATAGGTGTCCTTTGGTGTCGGGTCGCGGCGTCGTTTTCAATGGCGAACAAAGAAGACTTGCTGCTTGCGGGAGCTGAAGAAGTGTCCGGTGGAATCCAAGCCTGGATTCTGAAGAAGGATGACCTGAAAGCAGAGGGGACAGTGTTCAAAGTCACTTGGCAGTGACCCGGGGCAAGGAAGATGGATGCCCACCGTCGTCGGTTGATTCAGGTCGGTTGCAGGTGCCTTGACTCTTCAGCCACGTGGTCCAGGAGGGGTCGACGACGACCAGGAGCTGGATTCGGTGGGTCCCTCGACGTCTGCAGCTGTCTGCGGTGTCGGCAACTCGATTGGAGCAAACAAGCCTTGGCAGCAGCAAGTCTCGGGGAGATGAAGAAAAGTCGATGGCACAGACCAGCAAGGTCTGAGGGACTCACTCAGCGAGGGTAAGTCAGGGCAGGCCTGGAGCAACCAGGGGAGCCCTTTGGTTTCTTTAAGAAGTCTTCTGGGGACCCACAAGCCGGCGGGCAAGGGATCGCGAAGACACCTCGGGCGGAATCACTCAACAGGGGCCCACGGTCACTCGGGACGGTGTAGGCCTCTGATCTTCGGAGGGATTCCTGCTGGAGGTCGGGACCACACGTGGTCCAAAGCACAAGTTCGTAGAACGTTGTGAAGGGGTTGCACTCGACAATAGTGCATGGTACCCAGGGGTCGCGGTTCCTCGTTACTCGTGGGGTCCACTTGCCTCAGCTTCGCTGGGGACTCACGATGGCCTGGGAGAGGTCAGGAAATCCACTTCTTGGGCTGCAGGGACTTCGGACTCCGGCGGGAGCGGCGTAGTTTGCGACCGTCGTTGTCGTTTTTGGTGCCTGCCAAGCAGGGGAGTCACTCCTTGACTCCAAGGGAGATTCTTCTGTCTTCCAAAGGTAGTGGAACGTCGAAGGGCCAGGATTCTTCTGTAGAGCGTCGTCCAGGGGTTATCTGCCTTGCAATGGCAAGGTTCCCCCTCTTATACTGAAAAGAGGGGATGGACTAGCTCTATGACCCCACCTATGGGAGGGTCAAGGGAGGGGGTGGCTACACCCACTTCCCTTTGTCCAGTTTCGCGCCAGAGCAGGGGCAGGTAGCCCCTGAGCTGGTTTGAACTGGCATATGCACAGAGGAGCCTTCTGCTCCCCCAGTGCAGGACTTCAAAGCACTCTAAGAGTGCACCCACCCAGCCCCAATACACTAAACCCTGTCTGGGAGGTGGTTACACCTCCCTGTGACAGGATGCCTATTGTTGGGCTTCCTCCACTGCGAGTTTCGGTCATCAGCAGGAGGGCAGCCCAGTGTCTGTGACTGGTGGCAACCATTTTGTGATGCCAGGGCTCTTTAGGATTCTACCGCGTTTCCACAGCAGGTACATGTCTTATCCCTCTAGAAGGGTGGAATGCTACCCCCGCCGCCAAGATTGGCGGGGGGTAGTATTCCAAGATGTTTGACACCAAACACGACATGTTTTGATGCAGCCATTCCAAAGTTAGCATTTACCGCGAGGATATAATGCACTTAATAGTATATGGTTTAACCGCATCCACAAACAGCACCAGAGAATAGACTCTGAGAGCTGCAGAGGGGCCCTGCTCAGGCAGAGGCACCCCCTCACATAGAAGCCAAGCACCCTGCCCTCAGGATTGATAGGGCCTGCCTTAGGGGTGACTGATAGGTTTATATGTGTGTGCAGGAGAGATATAGGAAACCTATATCTCAGTGAGGGGTGCTAGCACCACCTCACCCAGGCTGCAGTAGCAGGCCTGTGGTGTCAGATTTAGACTGCTTCCCAGGGGTGGCATAACACATGCTGCAGCCCCTGGTAGGCCTGTGAAGTACCTATGCCCTTGGCACCTAAGGTACCATATACTAGGGACTCATAAGGCACCACAGTATCCAATCACTAGTGCACCTAGAGTGCACTCCATGTCGTTTAGAGAGAGCAGATAGACTGGGGCCCTGAATAGCAGGGTCCCAGTCCAACTAAGTCATAAACCAGCAAAACACCAGGAAAAAAGTGGGGGCAACCATATAGTCAGATTCCACCTTCCTACAACTTGCAAATGTGCTCGGTGTCCAGGGGTCACGGTCTCAAGTCACCCACGATAGCCACGGGCCTCAGCTTTGCTGGGGACTCAGGGTAGCCTCGGGGAAGTCTGAGAATCCACCTCTGGTGATGCGATGACTTCGGCGTCCGACGGGAGCTTCAGAAATGCGAACCGGACAGATGCTTCTTTGGTGCCTGCCAAGCAGGGGAGTCACTCCTTGACCCCAAGGGAGATTCTTCTGTCCTCTAATCGTGAGTAGAGCGTCGAAGGTCCAGGATTCAGTTTCAGAGTTTCGTCCAGGGATAATCTAAAGTCCTAAGGACTGGGTTCCTACCTTTATTCTAAAGATAGGGGTTGGACTACTCTGGGGTGGGTCAGGGCAGAGGGGTGGCTACACCCCTTTCCCTTTGTCCAGTTCGCGCCAAAGCAGGGGCTGCAAGCCCCTGATCCGGTTTGAACTGGGGTATGCACAGGGACACCAAATGTGCCCCCAGTGCAGGACTTCAAAGCACCCGAAAGTGCTCCCGCCCAGCCCCAATACACATTATCCTGTCTGGGGAGGTGGTCACACCTCCCTGGGACAGGAAACCTATTGTCCAGGCCTCCCTGCCGGAGTTTCGTCCAGCAGCAGGAGGCCAGACTCGTGTCTGTGGCAGCAGCATCCATTTTGTGATGCCAGGGCTCTGGAAAGAAGTTACCGGACTAGTCAGAGTTAACATGTCTTTCCTTCTAGAAGGGTGGAATGCTACCCCCGCCACCAGGATTGGCGGGGGGTAGTATTCCAAGATGTTTGACACCAAACACGACATGTTTAGGTGCAGCCATTCCAAAGTTAGCATTTTACCGCGAGGATATAATGCGCTTAAGAGTATATGGTCAGGCTGCACTACAAACAGCATCAGAGATGGTCTCCGAACGCTGCAGAGGGGCCCTGCTCATGCAGGGGCACCCTCTCACATAGGAACCATGCACTCTGCCTTTAGGATTGATAAGGCCTGCCTTAGGAGTGACTTATAGGTTTATATGTGTGTATGCATTTAGTGATATAGGTAACCTATATCACAGTAAGGGGTGCATGCACCACCTTACCCAGGCTGCAGTAGCAGACCTGTGGTGTCAGTTTGGATGGCCTTCCAGGGGTGGCATAATACATGCTGCAGCCCCTGGCAGGCCTCTGAGGTACCTATGACCTTGGTACATAGTATACCATATACTAGGGACTTATAAGGGCACTCCAGATCCCAATCAGTGATGTGCCTAAGGCACATGGAAACCATTTTAGAGAGGAAGCAGCTAGGCTGGGGTTCTGATTAGCAGGGCCCCAGCCAGACTAATGTCGAAAAACAGTGAAGCATCAGCAAAAAGTGGGGGTACCCATGTGAAGCAGATCCTACTCTCCTACAATGACCTCCCTCGCAGATGTCACCCAGAGTTATGACCTCCCTCCCAGGTGTCATTTAGAGTCATGACCTCCCTCCCAGATGTCACCCAGAGTCGTGACCTCCCTCCCAGGTGTCATTTAGATTCGTGACCCCCCTCCCAGATGTCACCTAGAGTCGTGACCTCCCTCCCAGGTGTCATTTAGAGTCGTGACCTCCCTCCCAGATGTCACCTAGAGTCGTGACCTCCCTCCCAGATGTCACCCAGAGTCGTGACCTCCCTCCCAGATGTCACCCAGAGTTGTGACCTCCCTCCCAGATGTCACCTAGAGTCGTGACCTCCCTCCCAGATGTCGCCAGAGTTATGACCTCCCTCCCAGGTGTCACCCAGAGTTGTGACCTCCATCCCAGATGTCACCCAGGGTTGTGACCTCCCTCCCAGATGTCACCTAGGGTCATGACCTCCCTCCCAGATGTCACCTAGGGTCATGACCTCCCTCCCAGATGTCACCTAGGGTCGTGACCTCCCTCCCAGATGTCACCCAGAGTCGTGATACCTATGAGGTCCCGCGCCCGGAAGCCTCCGAGGCTGGATACATGCTGAAGCCAGGGCCGGGCCACAGGGGGTCTGCAGGGTGATTCTGTTGTGCCAGCCCACTGCCCATGACGCCGCCTGCCAAGCCTGGAGAATGGTAGGAGTCACCTCGGGGAGGTGATGGGGCGCAGGGTACCTTAAAGCATCCCCATGACTCTATTCAGATTCAATAAGCAAGTTCGGAAGTCCAGCACTGTCGCTGCTCTGTGTACTTCTGCTACAAAGAAAGTACTCTCCTGAGGGGCCCCAGTGGGCCCTCCAGCTCTGTCTCAGGGTAAGTTTCCAATCCGCTGGAATTCTGCAGCTATAAAGGTCAGTATCAGCAGAGTGAGGGGGAGGGGGTCTGTTATCCGTCTCCACATCATTGTGTTCATCCTGCGGGATGTTTTGAAACCTTTGAAACCCCCTCCCCCACTGCCTTGAGACCCTCACGGGTGAGTAGTGCGCTCTAAAAATCCCTGATTGATTGATTGATTGATTGCACTGCGCTAGAATCTGATCCGAACAAGGCTTCCAGTCTCCTCTGGTGCTGGTGCCAAGGGAGAGGCTCCACAGGGGAGCTTCAGCTTGGTGACCTCATAACAAGACATAGACCTGGAGTGGGCTACACACAGCTGTGGACCCAAGGTGTGCGCAGGGGTCGGGACTATGCTGGTGCCACTAGAATCAGTGCCGGGGTGGGTGGCACTGATGAGTCCTCAGGTGCCATGGTGGAGGTGCGGGCCGGCGCTGGCAAGGAGCCAGGCCAAGGCACACTGGGGTCAGACACCGCCAGGGACAAACATGCTGGCGGAGGTCCCACCTGCAGGACACTGCAGCTCCAAGGGGCCCAAAGTTCTTCCAGAAGGGGTCCAGGTCTTTGTCGACCCGACAGCCGTCTATCTGCTGTCGGGTCGACAAAGCGATACAAAAGGGGATGATGGACGGAACGTTTGAGCCAATCAAACACTCACCCCCAGTCAACTGATCTGGGTTTAATCCATCATCATTCTTTAGCTCACTCCACCACCCCAGTTCAGACATGGCCATATGCAAATCAGTCTGACCCTGTGCCTCATGGGAACAGTCCAGCCCGAACTGCCAGGTCGACAAAGGCCTGATAAACTCTGGGTGCACTGGGACCACCCTCAGGATATGCTTGGAGTCAGACTATGCTGCCAGAGTGGTATTCACCAGGTGAGGATTCTGCAGTTAGAAGTATCAATGAGAAAAACATTTCTGAAAAGCATCTCTTGCCTACAACAAATAACGCAATTGATTGAACATTCAAAGATACTGTCCAGGCACTTTGCCTTTTAGCCAAGGGTTGCATGGTTCTGCAGTCAGTGTGTCGACAGAGAACCCAATAGACTTACTCTAGATGCTCAGGATGGTTGAGTTCTTTTCCTTGCTCAGCATCTCAAACAGTGTGTGATGTCACCATCAGCTGGTCTTGACTGGTTTACTTCAGGTACGTGCTGCAGCCGATCATCGCTTGGAACCAGGGGATTCATCTGCGTGAACACTTTGACTTCATGTTTGGCCCAATTTTGTAGCATGCAGCAGCAGTGGGCTGCGTGGGGAGGCGGCGAAGGTGCGGAGTAATAATAAGACACTTTTATTAACTTGCCCTGACTTGCAGTGCATAACAGCGTCAGGGCGCTACCCTGCGCTGTGTTACATTCCTGCTAAACAAAGAAAATGGTTGTACAGTTCAGTTGCCACAAACTCCCTCAGGGGCCCAGTTTGGTGAGGGGGGGCGGCAAGTCTAAGTGTCCAATAACACACGTAGTCCTCGAGCCTCCTTGGTTGTGTGAGATTGCGCCTCAGGTTGTAAGGGTGACTCTTCAATAGTAGGGGTCAGGGGTCATTGTAAACATTTTTGGTTTTATGAGGTATATATTGTCTTAAAAGTTTTTTTGTTAGTATTCTTGCTATATTGATTAATGAGAAATTAAATGTTAAATCATAACAAAATATTTGTTGTTCTACACCCTGTATATATTTTTCTTTTTGCCCTCTTGTATCTTTTTCTTTATCAATAATATATTGTAATTTAGTTGTCTCAGGTTTCTGCACTCACTTGTCTGTTGTTATTACACACAGGACCCCACATGTATTCCCACACTTTACAGATTTCTCATTAAACCACCCACCCCGCCCCCACCCCCAGGCTAACAACCCTGGGAAGAAGAACTGGGACACTTGTGGTACGTTAAAGATTAGGAACAACTCTATGACAGAGCTGGTACCTTTGCTACAGTTGTGCGTCTCCATGAGACACAATACAAGCTCTTAACATACTATTACAGGACTCCTGAGAACATTATTAAATGGGATTCTAAAATATCCAGCTGCTGCTGTACGGGTTGTGGCGAGTCTGAAATTCTTCTCCATCTCCTATGGCACTGCCCTAAGCTGGTGATATTTTAGGGTGCAGTCCTAGATGACCTGGTCAGAGCTTTTGATATACACATCCCTCCAGAACCCTGCTGTGGTCCTGTTGAGCCAGCGACAATAATGCAAGATCCCATTAGGACCGCCTTGCTCCAAGCAACTGGCAATTGTCCTAGTGGCCACGACCCAGGTCCTCTTGGCCATTTGAGGCAAAACAACATACAATGGTGTCGGACGTTCTGGCGTGGTATAGAAGACTCTGGGACATCCTTGCAATGGAAAAAAAATCATTCTAGAGATAAATAACACGCTCAGAGCCTAGGACACCAGTGGGTGCACTTCATTTAGCAGTGCACTGACGAATTCCATGAGCTGTCAAGTGGCAGATACCTCCGGGCTATCCGCCTGATACTGGAGGAGCTCTCCAAGTTACTATCGGCCCAATGAGCGTGATCTCGCCCGGTTCCTCCTTCGTGGGGGCACTGGGGCTGTGTTGCTGTTAGACTTGGCATCTTTTGGCGTGTTTCCCCTGAGTTTTGCTTTCTGCCCTCCCGGTTTTGACTCTGTTTTTGCTGGCATAGTGTTTCTGCGCACTTTTCGCACTGCTGATCAGTGGTAAAGTGCAAGTGCTCTTGTGGTAAAGTATGTTATGGATTGGTGTTTCCATGATTGGCTGTTTGGTTTTCTTGTCAGCCCCTAGTAAAGTGCACTGAGTGTGCCAGGGCCTGGGAACCAAATGCTACGCGTGGGCCTGCAGCACGGATTGTGCCACCTACGTGAGTAGCCGGGAAAAGGTACCTCAGACCTGCCATTGCAGAGTCTGCGCGCAGTTTGTAACTGTCATGTCGACTTGGCCCATGCACACACTGGCCAGCCCCTAACCTTCCCTTTTCTTACATGTCAAGCACCCCTAAGGTAGGCCCAAAGTACCCCTGTGGGCAGGGTGCAGTGTATGTGAAAGGTAGGACATGCCCTGGTGTGTGTGGCATGTCCTGATAGTGAATTACAGCCCATTTTGTTTTTCACTATTGCAAGGCTACCTGTTCCCCATAGGACAGAATGGGAAGTTTGTTTATAACATCTTATAAGCATAACTGGCCCCGGGAACTAGGAGGGAAAATAAAATTTAGTATGCCTTAACTCAGAATCTAACGATGCATCTTTTAGTAAAGGTGATTTTTACATTCTGCGTTTGAAAATACCACTTTTAGGAAGTAGGTATTTTCTTGCTCAGTCATCCCGTGTGCCTCTGCTGGAATGTGGATTGCCTGTCTGGATTTTGGACGACAGATGGCTAGGAAGCAAGGGTGGCTCCCGATAGTCTAGGTAGGTCAGGAAAGGGCTGAATAGACCTGGGCTGCGATGGGGGAAGAGGGAGGAGATTTCCTTGCACCTCAAAGGGCCTGGTCTGCCTCTGACAATGCCGTCTCCACCCCTGCCGGGAAATCACACCAGAGAAGGCAGAACTGGTTCTGGCTGGGCACAGACACCCTCTGCCTAGAGGATCAAAGGATTTTTGGATACAAATACTGGGGCCCAGACCCCTGAACTTTAGAACTCTTTTGGATCAAGAAGACTGCCAAGAAGAAGAGCTGGAGAAGCTGTGAGGAGGGACTACCACTTTGCTGTGTGCTTTGCTGTGTTGGCCTACAGTGGCTGCTTCTGTCTTGGGCAGTGAAAGGACTGGACTGAACTTTCTGCAATCTACTTTTGTGAGTTTCTCCAAGGGCTTGAGGTAGAGCTTGCCCCCTGTTCAAGAAGTCTCAGAAACAGCAAAGACTTCAAGCTCTTCTGCCCTCAGCACCGGGGACTGTGTGTTTTGTGCTGTGACAGAAGAAAAGCAACTTGACGACGTCTACGACGCCGCTGCCGACTCCGTGTCCTGAAGGCACCGCAGCACCACGACCCTGGTCTCACCGACGCCGCCTGCTGACGCTGCCACCGAGCCACTGCTCGCACCGCGACCTGAGGGCACCGCACGCCGCCCCGCTGCACTTCGATTCATATTGATCCCAATAGAGAGGAGCTCGACCTGCAACGCGAGTGACTTCAAGGGCCTCGGCGCCCTGCATCTCTAACAGGTACTGTTTGCGGGTCTTCCTGACACCGTAGCTGGTCCAAGAAGCCGCGACCAGCCTGAACTGTTTGGATTTGTTTGCTCACGACGCCGTGATAGCCCCGGATGGAGCTATCGACATCAAGGAACTGTTTTTAAAGCGCATTTTGATAACTGTAGATTTTTAAGTACTGTATTGTGGATTCTTATCGTTTTTGGTCTTGTATATAAAAATATTGGCTATTTTTCTAAACTGGTGTAGTGTCTTTTTGTAGTGCTTACACTGTATTACTGTTGGTTATGTGCAAATACTTTACACACTGCCTCTAAGATAAGCCTGACTGCTCGTGCCAAGCTACCAAGGGGGTGAGCAGGGGTTATTTTAGGAGTGTAACTCCCTTATCCTGACTAGGAAGAAGGGTCCCTATTTGGACAAAGGTGTAAAACCTTGCCAACTAGAGACCCCCATTTCTAACATTGGATGTCAGCGGTGAGGATAGGACTTGCGTTTGCACTTGACTTACAGTGTTTGGTGTGCACCACTACCATATCGCAGACCATTACGTGCCACATACTAGTCCTTTTTCTTTTTGGCCTATTTTTTGATCTTGCCAGTTTAATCTTGCTACTTCGTCATGCCGGAATCAAGAGCATCATCCGTTGCATCCCTGGAAATTGCCTTTGAGGAGGATAGGCTGGAACTATACACTGTTAGGGAATTGAAATCCATTTGCAAGAGCCGAAAAGTCCAAGTCAGAGGCCTCACTAGGAAGGACGAGCTACAAAAGGCGCTGAGGGCCTGGGTAGCACCCAGAGATGCAAGTGGGCAATCTGGCGATCTTAGTGGAGAGGCGGAGGGGCCTATTCCTAGGGTGGATGTGCTTTTGGGAGGGGGGGGGAAGCCTTCAGGCCAGGCAGCAGTAGCCTGTCCCCAGAGGAGCTGGAGGACAGGCGGGAAGCAAGGAAGTTCGAGTTGGAAAAACTCAGGATGGAAAGTGAGAGGGAAAACAAAATAATAGCCATGGAGGAAAGGAAGATGATGTTAGATCATGAGCGAGGTCTTAAGGAGCTGGAGCTAAGGAGTAGGCCCGGCTCAGATGGTGGCAGCAACTCATCAAGACAGGCAGACAGAATAGTGCACATCCCTAAGAATGTGGGCAAGGAATTCAAGAAGGGGGATGACATACAAAGGTGGTTTCAGGGGTACGAGGCAGCAATCTACATGAATGGGGTCCCTGAGGAGAATTGGGGAGCAGGATTGTGGCCTCTCTTCCCTGAAGAAGCGAGGGACACTTTAATAGCTTTGTGTGAGAAGTTGGCCTGGTATATGCTGTTCACTAATTAAAGTGGACACCTTGCACCAGGGCAAATCGACTCTTATGGTAGATAGGTTTAAGACAACCTTTTAAAGAAAGCTATCCTAGTGGTAGCTGTGGAGAGCAGCCTTCAGGCTAAGTCTCGGAGGAATGTAAAGCAGCTTGTTTTACCATATAATCTCTTGAATCACCAAATGAAAAGACACCACACAGGTATATATATCAAATATATATGTATTTATTTCTAAATAACTCTCTACTAATCTCTTTATGAGATTAGAAGACAAACATATGCACAAATCAACGTTTCACAATAAGTTAAGCACAAAATATGGCTGGGGCCCTAGGGGCGTACCAGACCATATACTAAGTAAGAGACTTAGGGACAACGACTTGCAGGGAGACAAGGCCTAGGGCCTTCAGAAGTGCAGGGGCCTCACGAAACCACCCAAGGCAGGTAAGTAAAGGACCCACGGGGGACGCGTGCAGTGTGGATACACAGGCGCGGATCGCCGTTAACTTCAATGGGGCCAGTCGCGGTTGGAAATAAAGAGTTTTAGGATACTTCGGGAGAACCTACAAGCAAGTCACTTACAGGGTAAGTAGTTCTAGGGCCCACACCCACAGGAGCACCGTAGTGCTGGAGTTACCTCACCCAGGGAAGCCGGGTGCACAGGTGTCCTTTGGTGTCGGGTCGCGGCGTCGTTTTCAATGGCGAACAAAGAAGACTTGCTGCTTGCGGGAGCTGAAGAAGTGTCCGGTGGAATCCAAGCCTGGATTCTGAAGAAGGATGACCTGAAAGCAGAGGGGACAGTGTTCAAAGTCACTTGGCAGTGACTCGGGGCAAGGAAGATGGATGCCCACCGTCGTCGAGTGATTCAGGTCGGTTGCGGGTGCCTTGACTCTTCAGCCACGTGGTCCAGGAGGTGTCGACGACGACCAGGAGCTGGATTCGGTGGGTCCCTCGACGTCTGCAGCTGTCTGCGGTGTCGGCAACTCGATTGGAGCCAACAAGCCTTGGCAGCAGCAAGTCTCGGGGAGATGAAGAAAAGTCGATGGCGCAGACCAGCAAGGTCTGAGGGACTCACCCAGCGAGGGTAAGTCAGGGCAGGCCTGGAGCAACCAGGGGAGCCCTTTGGTTTCTTACGAAGTCTTCTGGGGACCCACAAGCCGGCGGGCAAGGGATCGCGAAGACACCTCGGGCGGAATCACTCAACAGGGGCCCACGGTCACTCGGGACGGTGTAGGCCTCTGATCTTCGGAGGGATTCCTGCTGGAGGTCGGGACCACACGTGGTCCAAAGCACAAGTTCGTAGACCGTTGTGAAGGGGTTGCACTCGACAATAGTGCACGGTACCCAGGGGTCGCGATTCCTCGTTACTCGTGGGGTCCACTTGCCTCAGCTTCGCTGGGGACTCACGATGGCCTGGGAGAGGTCAGGAAATCCACTTCTTGGGCTGCAGGGACTTCGGACTCCGGCGGGAGCGGCGTAGTTTGCGACCGTCGTTGTCGTTTTTGGTGCCTGCCAAGCAGGGGAGTCACTCCTTGACTCCAAGGGAGATTCTTCTGTCTTCCAAAGGTAGTGGAACGTCGAAGGGCCAGGATTCTTCTGTAGAGCGTCGTCCAGGGGTTATCTGCTTTGCAATGGTAAGGTTCCCCTCTTATACTAAAAAGAGGGGATGGACTAGCTCTATGACCCCACCTATGGGAGGGTCAAGGGAGGGGTGGCTACACCCACTTCCCTTTGTCCAGTTTCGCGCCAGAGCAGGGGCAGGTAGCCCCTGAGCTGGTTTGAACTGGCATATGCACAGAGGAGCCTTCTGCTCCCCCAGTGCAGGACTTCAAAGCACTCTAAGAGTGCACCCACCCAGCCCCAATACACTAAACCCTGTCTGGAAGGTGGTTACACCTCCCTGTGACAGGATGCCTATTGTTGGGCTTCCTCCACTGCGAGTTTCGGTCATCAGCAGGAGGGCAGCCCAGTGTCTGTGACTGGTGGCATCCATTTTGTGATGCCAGGGCTCTTTAGGATTCTACCGCGTTTCCACAGCAGGTACATGTCTTATCCCTCTAGAAGGGTGGAATGCTACCCCCGCCGCCAAGATTGGCGGGGGGTAGTATTCCAAGATGTTTGACACCAAACACGACATGTTTTGATGCAGCCATTCCAAAGTTAGCATTTACCGCGAGGATATAATGCACTTAAGAGTATATGGTTTAACCGCATCCACAAACAGCACCAGAGAATAGACTCTGAGAGCTGCAGAGGGGCCCTGCTCAGGCAGAGGCACCCCCTCACATAGAAGCCAAGCACCCTGCCCTCAGGATTGATAGGGCCTGCCTTAGGGGTGACTGATAGGTTTATATGTGTGTGCAGGAGAGATATAGGAAACCTATATCTCAGTGAGGGGTGCTAGCACCACCTCACCCAGGCTGCAGTAGCAGGCCTGTGGTGTCAGATTTAGACTGCTTCCCAGGGGTGGCATAACACATGCTGCAGCCCCTGGGAGGCCTGTGAAGTACCTATGCCCTTGGCACCTAAGGTACCATATACTAGGGACTCATAAGGCACCACAGTATCCAATCACTAGTGCACCTAGAGTGCACTCCATGTCGTTTAGAGAGAACAGAGAGGCTGGGGCCCTGATTGTCAGGGACCCAGCCAGACTATAGCCAGAAACCAGTGCTAACATCAGAAAAAAAGTGGGGGCAACATAAGAAGCAGATCCTACTCTCCTACACTTTGGGTAAGGGGTATCTTCTCACCTATACAGACATGAAGGACGCCCTCCTCACTAAGTATGGTCTTACTCCTGAAAAGTACAGGGATCAGTTCAGGTCCAGCAAGAAGTCTGATGCCAACACTTGGTTGGAATGTGTGGATGTGTTTTGCCGGTCACTGGATGGCTGGGTGAAGGGCAGTAATGTGACAGATTATCAGGGGCTCTACAATTTGATTGCATGGGAGCACTTGTCCAGTCTATGTTTTGCAGATCTGCGCCAGCACCTAGTTGATAGTAAGCTGACTGACCCTAGGAAGCTCGCTATGGAGGCGGACCGCTGGGTGAGTACCAGGGTCCACAAGAAAGTGTTTGGGGGAGACTCAGCCAAAGGTGGGCAGGGTCCCCAGCAGAAAAGTGGGGGGGGACAAGGGTAAAGCACAGGAGTTCTCTAAAGGGCCCCAAACTAACACCCAGGGTAAAGGTTCCCATCCCCCCGGAGATAAGAAACAAGGGGTCTCATCAGGAAAGCCTGCTGAGACCGGCCCCCGCAAATGTTTTGCATGTGACCAGGTGGGGCACATGAAGGGGGACCCCAGGTGCTCCAAGGGGGCACAGCCACCCACTGGTGGGCAGTCCAAGGTGTTGGCTAGTGTAGCGCTTGGGGAGGAGGAGGAGTACCCACAGGAGGGTGGGGACCCCGCAGAAATGACCCTCGTCTCACTAGGGGACAGTGAGATGGTCCCAGGGACCCAGGTGCCCCATAACACAAAGAAATGGGTGAACATCAACGGGAGAAGGGTAGAGGCTCTCAGGATATACTGGAGCCAGTGTGACCTCAGTCCGGTGTCACCTGGTCTCTGAGGAGCAGGTAGTCCCCGGGGCATTCCACTAAGTAATTGCAGTCGACAATTCAGACAGTGTCTGGTGGCGCAGGTTCCCTTCGAGTGGGGGGGGGTCGCAGGTCCCTTGAGGGTGGTTGTGAGCCCTTCCATGCCTGTATATTGTCTGCTCGGTAACGACCTGGAGCAGTCCTTGTGGAAGGATGTTGAGCTCAGGTCCCACTTGGAGATGCTTGGGTTGCCAGAGTGGGCATGCGTGTCCACTCGGTCCATGGCGGCCAGAGAGGGTTGATCAGAGGGTGATCAGAGGGACCCGGAGCCTGAAACAGTGGCCCAGGTCCCTGCCAAGAGAAAGGGCAAGGGGCGTGGGAAACCGGCCCCCGAAGTTCCCACGGCCTGGGAGGAGGCGGACCTTGAGGGGGACGCCACGGTGCCTACAGGGGAACAGGTAGCCGAACTGGGGGACATCTCTGAGCTGACCCATTGGCAGCAAGAAGGGGGTCCCACCAGGGAGGAGTTCTGCCGGGAGCAGAAAGAGTGCCCTTCTCTGGAGGGTCTGCGGCGGCAGGCCGCAGCCCAGGCGACTGGTGATCAGTCCGGATCACATTGGATCTACTGGGAGAATGATCTCCTGTATAGCGAGCCTAAGGTCGCCGAGCCTGGGTCAGCCCGTGTGCTGGTGGTACCCCAGCGCTTCAGGACCTTCCTACTGGGTCTGGCTCACGACGTGCCTTTGGCAGGACATTTGGGGCGGGACAAGACCTTTGACAGGCTTGTCACCCACTTCTTCTGGCCCCAGATGCGAAGGCAGTCAGATGTACATTGCCGGTCTTGCCAAACTTGCCAGGCAAGTGGTAAGAATGGGAGGAAGGTCAAAGCTCCTCTCCAACCGTTCCCCGTTGCTGGGACACCCTTTGAAAGGGTAGGGATGGACATTGTGGGTGTTAGACCTGTCAGCCCTAGGGTGGTCTTGCCCGGTTTTTTTCCCTTTTGCGCCTCATTTTTGCCACCCTATTTTTACTGGACCTAGGTCTCCGGGCGCCTTGCCACTGCTGGTCAGTGCTGAGGTGCAGGTGCTCTCTCACTAAAGATGGCTGCCACAGGCCCCTGCTACTGCAGAGGGCCTTCCACACATACACGCTAGTAGCCAGAGTCAGGCTGGGACATAGGGATACAGTATCCATCCCGTCCCCGCCTCTGGGCCACATAGCTAGGTAGGTGGAAGGTTCCAGAACCTTCCGGGCTGTGGAGGAGTTACGTTTTGCCGCCTTTAGGAGGGTCACCTGACCTAGGGGTATAAGAGGCTTGGAGGGAAAACCTTTTAGTTAGTTAGGTTGAGGCACCGCTGAACCTGGGAGAACCTGCGCCGGAGTATAGACTTTAGGGCCTAGGGGGGAGACCTACACTACTGCTGCTGACAGGGTCAAGGCCCTGCTGCCGTAAGATAGCTGAGGAACGCCCACCACCCACTGATCTTGCCCGGTGTGAGGGGACCCAGGGAACCATCTCCAGCGTGCGGGGAGGAACATCAAGCACTCCCAGAATCACCAACTCACAACCCCCCCCCTGTTCATAAGAAGAAGAACTGTTAAGCCAAGAGTAACAGGAACTTAAGTTATACCGTCTCATGGGGATCACGAGGCGAAGCGCTGTGTCCTAAGCGCTAGACCTTCACCCCCTATCTATCCACACCGACAGCTGGACTGTCCCCCAAGAACCCTTCCCACACAGCCCTGTGACTAAGGCTGTCAGCGCGCCCGCGCTGCAACTCCACGTGGGAGAACTTGAACCCCCCAGTCACTGACCTGGTGACCGGATCGCCGCCGCGGCCGCCGCCGCGTGAAGAGGGGTGCTGAGGTGAGGAAGACCTCTCCCCCGTGCATGAGTGTGGTGAGGTGCGCCGTCCGCGCCCTCACCGAAGCCCACAGAAATCACCGCCGGGCCCGAGACCCCTGCCGCTGCAAGCGCGGCCAAGAAGAACACCGCCGCAGCCCAGGAGGGCCGCGTGAACAGAGCTGAGGCCTACTGCGGCCTCCGGGCCCGTGGACGCCGTTGCCGTGGGGCCGGGGACGCCGACCGCGTCACAGGTCGCGCCCCGAAAAGGCCGCGACGGGATTGGCCCCGCCGGAGCCAGCAGCCGAGGAGAAGGAGGCGGGAGGCGTCGCCCAGCAACAGGAGGAGGCCGCGACGTGATTGGCCCAGCCGGAGCCAATCAGGAAGACGTCAGAGGGGCTCCACTGCCAACGGGAGCCCCCGGAAGAATCGCCGCCGCGCTGGGATTGGGCGCCGTCGAGAGCCCGCCCCCAGCACGTACGGAGGAGGAAGAACTCCGTGTGCACACGCGGGAAGCCGGAGCCGCCTGGAGGGACTGCCGGCTCCCGCTCCTTGTCCCCCACTGAACGCTGACTCCACGGGGGCCGGAGGAGTGTGATACCGGCCCCCCCAACGACCGGATAGTGAAGCAGGAGGCTCCATAGCCTCGCGGAAGTTGGGCAGCGCCGGCCAGAGGGCCGTGAGACTCGCACCGGGCCCCGCCCCGTCCAATAGAGGGCTGGCCCGGGAGAGAATCCGCCGAGAGGCACCACGACAGCTACAGCACTGCAGGTGAGCCCAGGAGGCCCCTAGGGCTCTAGGTTAAGCCCCTGGGGGCCGGGGGCCACGATTAGCAGGGGATTAAGGAGGGAGGAGCCTTCCATGACGTTTTGTACCAGGCGAGGCACCTGGTGAGAAGGGGGCCAAGCTTAAGTTAACCCTCACCTCCCTGGGAGGTATAGGAGCCCCCTCATAGGGAAGCCCCAGCTGCTGGACATGTTGAGGGGTTCCCTTTAGGATTCCCTCCTGCCTATTGTACCCCATGCTGTACTGAGTACCTAGGCCTGATGTATGTGCCCAGGGGCCAGAGATTTTAATATGCCTAAACAGTGTTGTGCATGTGCTAGGCCCTAATTTGTTAGTGCACCCGAATCATTATTGGTGCTGTGTTTTTAGGAACTGATTCCTGCGGCCTTTTAGTGGCCAGAACTGTTGAGGGTCTTTTTAACAGAATGCGCACCAGTTAAAGAAATGTATTGTATCATCTGCATAATCTAACGCAATCTTGATTGATATAAAGGAACTTGATTTTTACTTACGTAAACCTGGTGTGGTGTCCGGTTATTGCTCCGCATATCTGAGTTGAAGTAAGAGTGTGCTGCACAACTGCCTTACACATTGCCTTCGCGTGCCTTCCCCGCTTTGCGCCATGCTACCGTAACGGACTCGGTAACTCCGGTTCCAACAGTGGGGCCACTGGATCCCAAGACAGCCATGGGCAACAGGTACATCCTGGTCTTAGTGGACCATGCCACCCGGTACCCGGAGGCAATCCCTCTCAGGACAACGACGGCGCCAGTGGTGGGCCGGGCGTTAATGTTCTTGATTGTGAAAGTGTATTGGTAGCTCGGAACCGCTTGTATAAATACGCGTGGTTTGGCTGATGGAACTAATGAATTTCATATTGTATCACAGTTATTTTGTCTGGAAAGATGAGTATTATCAACAATTAACTGGAACTTCAATGGGCAACCCAGCAGCCCCCAGCTATGCAAATCTGTATATGTACAAATATGAAACTGAATACATCCTCAATAACAACTCTTGGAAAGACAATTTGACATTTTACGTGAGATACATTGATGATATTTTTCTTCTTTGGAATGGTACAGAAACAGACCTCAAAACCACAGTGGAGAATCTCAACACAATTGATCAACGGATTCAATTCACATATGAATATAACAAGCACTCCATTAATTATTTGGATGTCAATATCACCCAAAAAGGAAACAGACTAGAAACTAACATATACAGAAAGAATACGGACCGCAATAACTTATTACATTATGGAAGTTTTCATCAAACATCCCTCAAACGACATCTACCATATTCCCAAATACTGAGGGTGAAGAGGATAGTTTCGGAACCGACAAAACTGAATGAGAATATTCAACTCATGATCAAAAGATTTAAAGATTGCAAATATCCAGAAGAAGTGCTCAAAGAAGCAGAACAAAGAGCGGCACTTATGTCCCGTGATCAGCTGTTAACCACAACTACCAAACAGAACAAGGGAGACCGAATGGTCATTGTATCCAAATATTCGACGTCGAGTACAGCTTTCAAAAATGTGTTCTAAGATATTGGCCTATGTTAACAGAGGAGCCAGATTTCAATGGAATATACAAACAACTACCACTTTTGCCTACGAGAAGAGTAAGAATATCAAAGAATTATTGGCCACCATGAGTTTTCAGAACCCAAACAAAAGTTATAAAGGAACACTACCATGTCACAATTGCAATAATTGTGACAATATAATTTTGGGTAATGTTGTGACACATCCACGAAAAGGTAACAAAATTAAATTACGAATAACAGCCACCTGTGATACCATAAATGCTATATACATGTTGAAATGCCCTTGCGGCCTAGCTTACATAGGAAAAACAGAACGTAAAATCAAAATGAGAATCAATGAACATAAAAGTAATATAAGAACTCGTAATCAGAAATCATGTGTAGCCACACACTTTGAATCGAACAATCATAATGTGAGCCAATTACGTTTTCTGATTTTGGAAGTTGTGACACAGAAAGAAGGCATGAACCTTACCAAGACATTACTACAACGTGAGATATTTTGGATTAAAAGACTGGACACCCTTCACCCCCAAGGGTTAAACGACCGTATGGAATACAGTTGTTTTTTGTGATGTTTTCTGTAATTTTTTTTGCCATTTTGATCAGCTTTTTTCATGTATGCAATATATTTAAGCCATATCATATCCCTCTAGATGACGACCTGTTTTAATCCATTCTAACATTCATTGTAGGATTAATATGCTACACAAAATATTTTACATCCACGGTTGATACTGCAATGAGCAGATAGGATTGTTAGATCTGGAACATTCACTAAGATGGTGAGCACAACGTGAACAGAAACAGAGAGTGAGCTATAGCGCATAGTTTCTCTTTGATGTTTACATTCTATTCAACTTGGTGTTTTTTCACGAAATCGCATGTATTTATGTAAGCGGTTTCATGCTATTGACACATCTGCATAAAAGTAGTACGAAATGCTGAAGTGTACCACTGGAAATTTTTAGTTATTATCCAACACATAATGCAATAATCATATTGTTTAAAGATCTGATAACAGATACCAATATGGCGACCACATTAAGAACGGTAACAGACAGCAACCGTAGTGTAGAGCCCTTCATTTATGTTTACGTTCCAATGATCATGGCGTGTTCGCCACTTCACGTTTATTCATACAAGCGGTTCCACGCTACCAATACATTTTGATGACACAATACATATTGTAAGTGACATATTGTTTACAGATTTGATAATATAGCGACCACAATGAGTACGGTAAAAGAAAGTGACTCATAGCATAGAGTCCGTCATTGATGTTTACATCCCAGCGATCACGGCGTTTTCGCCAAACCACGCATATTTATACAAGCGGTTCCGAGCTACCAATACACTTTCACAATCAAGAACATTACATGCTGAACTTTGTTACAAGAGACTTAAAGGTACTATTTAACCAACAATGTACAAGCACTTTTGATAATGAGGGCATTACATTGTGTAGGGGAATGTTTTTTATTATAAACGTGTTTGTATTCAACATATACATGTACGATAAATGTTGAGATTGCCATCATGATACTTGAAATTTAAATAACTGTCACAGGAGTTATATGTTCATTGCACATAGGAGTTTACAACCCAGCCCAGCGTTGTTTTTTTGTACTTCTTTAGATTCATTAAGTTTCCCCTGATGAAGGGCTCAAGAAGCCCGAAATGCATTGGGCCGATACATGGATGAGCTCTAATCTATGTTAATGGATAACATGATACAAATGAATTACCAGATACAAATGTATATTTTTATGTTGGAGAAGAAGATAACGAACCAAAATGAAAATTAAAATTATTTTGCAAAAAGCGAAGATGTTAAACAAGTTTGTCTAAATTATATCACTCCAGTTTTTTGGAGCTACGCAGTGCACGTAGGGGACGCCTCCCCGTGGGAGACGCATATTACAGTTTGGAACCAATATGCAACACATCCATTTCAAACACTCTCAGTGCATAAATAAAAACATTACAGAAGAGCTCACAGAACGTGAGTGAATGAATCAACCACGATTTATTTTAGAATGAATGTATATTTCATGAAATTTATAAATCAATAGTGCAGAAGAACACGTCATGACAAAAATGCATTTTAACATTAAGAAATTGACTCAAACAAGGAACTGTTGCGTCAAAAGTATAAGATATATTGCAAGTCTAAAAATGATAATATGATTGATTAAACATTTAAAGATACACAGACTAACTAAAAGGATTCCATAGTTTGTTGCACCAATAGTTCACTTGCAGAAATATGTACCTGCAGCATCCTCCACCCTATGTGTGACTGGAATTGTTAGGCTAATGAAGTCACTTTTTGATTTAAAACTCACAAACCTAGACAATTCCTCTCACGTTTGTTTGTTTCAAACTTTTGTTCAATCACTATAGAACATTTGGGTCATCTGATGTTAGGAGGAGCAATATTAAATATTTATAACTTCTAACATTAGCTTTTTTTTTTTTTTAAACTAGGTTATTTTTATATAAAGGCACCAATACATTAACAAATGCAGCTCAGCATATGACTGGTGGCAAATTGCAATCTTATATGTTGCCTGGGTGTCACAGCGACTGGTTGTCACAGCGACTGTGTGTACCTCCATTTTCTGTACACCAGAAGTGAAAGCAAGGGACATGTGTCTTTTCACTAAACCAACAACTCTCATTGGACCACTGCCATGTCATGCAGGACAGGTAGCCATGTGGCTAGGAAGTTGTCTTTGTTTAGTCATGTGCTGGGACTCTTGACTGTCATTGTTACATAAACCCTTCGATAACAAACATGCCATGATGGACAGAACTCTGGCTTCCTAGAAGTGAGGTGCTTATTCTGGCGCTTAACAGCAAGTAAAAGTTTCATTGACAAGTTATGAAAGTGACCTCGTCCCCGGACTTCTTGGCATAGACCTGGTGCAGTGACTGCTGCATCTGTATCTCACACCAGCTTGATAAACATATCAGCTAGCACCTGTTTTACAGAGAACCAGGGCCAGAAAAATACTAAAACATTTTGAGGTTCTTTGGTTTACCTATTAGCAAATACATTCATTTTTATATCCCAATTTTTCATCAAAAATGTTTTAGTCCACTAAAAATATTAAATGCTTAGAGGTCTTTCTTTATAACTCCATTTACTGAATGAAAACCAACAATGTTTCTTTTAGGCCACATTGTGCCAATGTCCGAATATGTTTCCGGGTAAATCATTTAATTTTTCTTATGTGTAGAGAAATTAGCTGAGAATAGATACTTTTATGATTAAACAAACATCTGTGTTTTTCTTATTTCTTGCTAATCAGGTCTTCCGTCATCTGCTTTTTATCATCTGTTATTTGTATGTCCCACATAATTGTAACTTTATCATCTCTAATCCGCGGATGGCTTTGTAGATTTGATAATCAACAAAAGCTCTTCACACATTAAGTGCAATTGAATGGCTTTTCCCCTTTGTGTGATTGCTGATGTCTTTGGAGGTGTGATAACTGACTGAAGCTCTTCACACATTCACTGCAATCGTATGGTTTTTCTCCAGTGTGTGATCGCTGATGTCTTTGGAGGTGTGATAACTGACTGAAGCTCTTCATACATTCATTGCAATTGTAAGAATTTTCCCCAGTGTGTGTTCGCTGATGTCTTTGGAGGTTTGATAAACAATTGAAACTCTTCACACATTCATTGCAATGGTAAGGTTTTTCTCCAGTGTGTGTCCGATAATGTCTTTGGAGATTTGATAAACAACTGAAGCTCTTCACACATTCATTGCAATGGTATGGTTTTTCCTCTGAGTGCGTTTGCTGATGTCTTCGTAGGATTGATAACCGACTGAAGCTCTTCACACATTCATTGCAATTGTATGGTTTTTCGCCTGTGTGTGTTCGTTGATGTATCCTTAATGCTGAAGAGTCACTAAAACTACTTCCACATGCATTGCAATGGTATGGCTTTTCCCTTGTGTGTGTTCGCTGATGTATTTGGAGGTGTGATAACTGACTGAAGCTCTTCACACATTCACTGCAATGGTATGGCTTTTCCCCTGTGTGTGTTCGCTGATGTACTTGGAGGTGTGATAACCGACTGAAGCTCTTCATACATTCATTGCAATTGTATGGTTTTTCCTGTGTGTGTATCCGCTGATGTATTTGTAGGTTTGATAACCAACTAAAGCTCTTCACACATTCACTGCAATGGTACGGTTTATCCCAAGCGTGTGTTAGTTGATGTCTTTTGAGATGTGTTAACTGACTAAATCTCTTCTCACATTGATTGCAATGGTATGGTTTTTCCAGTATGTGTGTCCGCTGATGGTTTTTTAGTTGTGGTGAGAAACAAATGCTCTTGCTGCATGCGTCTGATACTTCTCTCTTGGTTAGTGTCTCTGGGTCGGGTATATATTTGTCTGCTTCCCATGAGTGTGTTTCCTGATGGGCCAACCTAGATGATGAAGTACTTGTTTTATTCTCATACTCCCCTGTATGTGTTCGCTGATGATTTCTTAATGTTGAAGAGTCACTAAAACTACTTCCACATTCACTGCAATGGTATGGTTTTTCCCCAGTGTGTGTTTGCTGATGTCTTTGGAGGTGTGATAACTGACTGAAGCTCTTCGTACATTCACTGCAATCATATGGTTTTTCCCCAGTGTGTGTTCGCTGATGTTTTTGGAGGTGTGATAACTGACTGAAGCTCTTCACACATTCATTGCAATGGTATGGTTTTTCCCCAGTGTGTGTTCGCTGATGTCTTTGTAGATGTGATAACAGACTAAAGCTCTTTATGCATTCACTGCAATGGTGTGGCTTTTCCCCTGTGTGTGTTCGCTGATGTGTTTGGAAATCTGATAACCGGCTAAAGCTCTTGACACAATCACTGCACTTGAATGTTTTTTCCCGTGTGTGTGTTCGCTGATGTCTTTGGAGATAAGATGACAGACAAAAGCTCTTCACACATTCATTGCAATGGAATGGTTTTTCCTTTGTGTGTGTTCGCTGATGTGTTTGGAGGTGTGAAAAGCAACTAAAGCTCTTCACACATTCAGTGCAATGGTATGGTTTTTCTCCCGTGAGTGTTCGCTGATGTTCTTTTAGGTGTGCTAACTGACTAAAGTTCTTTACACATTCAGGGTAATTGCACGTTTTTTCTCCAGTGTGCGTTCGCTGATGGCACTTTAGTGGTGATGGCAAACTAAAGCTTTCACTGCATGTGTTGGATTCTTCTTTCTTGGTTAGTGTCTCTGTGTCAGGTATATATTTGCCTACATCCCATGACTGCATTTCTAAAGGGCTATCATGCTTGATAAACCACTTGTGTTATTCTCACATTCCCTTTATGTGTGTGGTATGTTGGACGCTTGCTTTCCGATTTAACAATAAAATACAATGCACACTAAATAAATGCAACATTCATAATATGAGTAAGGCTTCTTTGTGGGTGATTAAGTCTTTAGATTGGATAATGGTTCTGCATGCCTGCGGGTAAAAAATTGTCTTCCTTCTGGTCGGTGTAAATTGGGACAGTCTGTTGTATTGTAGATAGCAGAACTCCTCTTTCCTTTACCCTTGAGATGTCTGGCTCCACTCCGTTGTGCTTTTCTCTGGTTGCTGTGGTTTGGCCAGAAAGAGTTTACAATGCATCTAAAGCATTAGCCATATCATACCAATCTCATAATCAAAGCTGGTGTTGGACACATTTACACTGGCGGTTGTTTGTCACTGTTGTTACCTTCATTTTCTAGAGGTTATTTCTCAGTCTTGTGTCGTGGAGGTGCACAGCTCAGACTTTTACACTCACTGAATTGCTCTTGATTGCTTTTCCCTGAATCTGTCAGTTTATGTTGAGGGTCCTCAATCTTAGATTGCACTGATGTTTTCTTGAATATTGGAGCGCATTATTTCTGACAGTTTTTGTAGATTTACAGTATTATTGTCGTTATTGATAAACATATTGTACATTCAAGGCTTGTTTCCTGTTGGATGCAAAGAGATTTAAAATCACTAAATGGATACATAACAGAATGTGATTACATAATATTTAACTGGTTGTAAAATACATTTCTTCTTTCCATCTTTGAAAATTACCAAGGGATACACACCATACATAGATATTTAACCATAAAGTAATGATGAACACATCACATCTTACTTACTTCAGAAAAGGAGGTGATTTACCAGTGTTCACAGAGTAACCTAGTAAAGAAAGGGTGTTCAAGAAGCACCCACATACTACAGTTACAGCTTTAGGAAGAGGCACATAGAGAAGATTTCATTTAGACGAGAACAGATTGTGGAAAAAGAGATGGATCAGGATGTGCTGTTTGTTTTAGTTTCATGAAGTGTATAACAAAGGTAACTCTTCAGAAAGTATATAATAAAGGTAACTAAATTTGCACTCTTCTTCACATTACTTTCCTGTTCACACTGGATTAACTGAAGTACCAACTCCTGCCTTAATCTTGCTCTTTGTTAAGTTATCTTTGCCATTTCCTACAACATTCCTGGGGTTTGGTTTAAGCATTTTGGGGGACGACTGGAGCATTATCGTGAGTTGTGGTGAATTTTCTCTTCTCATGACACTAGTGCAGCTTGCAGTGTCCGGCCCTGACCCTGACACAGTACTTAAATAAGAGACTTCTTTCTACCCGTCACATTGTGATGGAGTAAGCTGTTCGCCGAAATCTAAATGAGACCCCTGGTGTACATTGTGCCCAACATGTTTTCAGTGTCAGAAAGTTTGTTTAATTAAAGGCACAGTATTATCCTACCGCTGCTGTGACTTGGAGTCATAATGCAACATCTTGCTGGGTTTCCGTTCTTTTTCCAGCTCCAGTCACAAATGGCCATAAACTGCCCAAAGTCTATTTAATTGGTTCACGGGAGACCGATTGATTCAGCACCGGCACCTTGCACTTTCTACCCAGCCCCTGGCCTTTTACCCAGCACGGAGCACTTTGATCTGGGTCCCTGGAGGTGGGCGTAGGCGTAGGAACGCCATAAAAACTGCGACACGGTCCCGCAGCGCGGGAGACCGATTGATTCAGCACCGGCACCTTGCACTTTCTACCCGGCCCCTGGCCTTTTACCCAGCACGGAGCACTTTGATCTGGGTCCCTGGAGATGGGCGTAGGAACGCCATAAAAACTGTGACACGGTCCCGCAGCGTGGGAGACCGATTGATTCAGCACCGGCACCTTGCACTTTCTACCAGGCCCCTGGCCTTTTACCCAGCACAGAGCACTTTGATCTGGGTCCCTGGAGGTGGGCGTAGGAACGTCATAAAAACTGTGACATGGTCCCGCAGCATGGGAAGCTCGCGAAGCGTGCCCGGGCGAAGACCGGGCCAAGACGGGCCCGTCTTAGCCTGTCATAGGCCAGAAGAGGCTGGGCTGGGCCCCCGCTCTTGGTTCTTCTTGATCAGCGATTCTCTGGCACATAGACTTATCTGTACGGGTGAGTCCTCCTCGCAAGTGCGTTCTTTGAATATCTGCATTTGTGATTGCTTTGAGCCTGGGGTTTTTCTTGATTACTTCGCGGCGGGCCAAAAATGTATGACTTGGATTACAAGTACTGTTGTTTGAACAGTCTCAACAAAGTCCAGATAAAGACTACACTCTCATTGATAAAGACTACTTTCATCGGCCGAGGGATACATTTGAAACTAACTTGGAATTTGACATTGTGGGCCTTTATCTGCCTCAATGTTTTAGAAACTAGAGTGTAAAAACAATTTTGTTTACGTAGTGACTGTTCGGCACAATGGGCAAGAGGAAAGCGACAAACTGCCAAGCAAACTCACAGCCTAAATCTGTGGGGGGCCACGTTTGACCCTGTTTAACGGGGGCAATGGGGGCCATCGAACAGCAGATTATCTCTGCCGAAGAGTCCATGAACCCAGAAAAAACAGTTCACCAACGGTTTCTTGCCAAGGTTGAAATACAGGCGAGGCTGCACAGATTACATGCGCTCCCCCGTCAGAAGTGCACAGTAGACATTTGAGCTCAAATGGTTGCATACTGAATGTGTCTGATCACATTGAGGTGAGTGATCAGGAGAGCGATTCTCAACCGCCCATGAAGCGCTCTAGAAATCCAGAAACTCTCCGCAATATAATTGAGGAATTAACACCAGAGCCTAGGTCAATATCCTCCAAACCCCGTAAAAAGCTGGTTAAAAGGGGTAAATCTCAATCATCACATACGCTAGGCAGTAAGGAAAAACCCCTAACTAGTAAACATCCTTGCACACAGAACGACCTCAGCGAGCTAAGCGCCAAATTGGACGCACTAGAAGATTACCTGAGAGATACCCTAACTAACTTAACAAGTAGAGTCTGTGCTATGGAAGAATCCTTTACTAGGTGCACGGATAATTGCCAGTTAAAGTTAAATGTTAAGAAATCGGTATTATTAAACAATCACGGCCCGGTTCACCATGAAAGCAGAAGCCTGGCACATATGCGCCCCACATCCACAGCTACTTCTAATCAGATAAATTCCACGGGGGTTTCCTACAATGGGGATCAACATTTGTTGATCGCAAAATCTTCAACTCTCTACCCCCCATTATCTTTAACACCCTCTAGGCCTTTACGTACTTACTCTTCATCTGATAACACCACAGTGCCACCTGGAGAGGGCTTACACCCTGGCCAATTCAAGTGCCATTAGCTCGAATTTACCCACACTTTCAAACAGACACGAGCCTGAAATGACTTATTTGGATCTACCTCCAGCAGCTACCCCGTATACGGTAGTTCTAGCCAACATACCCAGGCTATCATCAGGGTTGATTGAGTAATGGGACACTTTAAGAAACAAGTCCCTGTTCTGGCTGGGAACCAAAATGGGTTTAACAGAGACGCTTTTCGCCGAGTTCAAAATGGCTAGAAGAGTGAGCTGGATAGGCAGAGGACGCAAGAACCTACATGGCGATTGCGTGGTGTTAACTTTTAGAACCCCCCAGTTAGCTCAAACGATATTGAGCAGAGCAGGAAACCATTCTATCTCAACACAGGGTATTAACCTAGTCCCTCTGGGATATTTCTACCAGCCCATGAAGACCAACCACACTATGCCAGCCAGCGGGCCCATAAAGTTAACTCCCGTCCTTTATATAACCTCCCTGTTTACAACCGTTTTGATATCCTCCCAACCTTAAAGGAGGTTGATTGACTACCACCATTAGGCTCTAGGGCTGTTCAGAGAAAGGAGAAAAGCCAGATTTCCACACTAGCTAAATATTCGGGCATTCAGTCCTTAGAAACACCTAGCATTTCAACCAACAACCCAGATATCCCATCTAGACCTTTATCATCTATTTGTATGGTTCCTGATATTTTATCCCTGCCTGATGGCCCTAAGGTCAACAATGATAACTTATTACCTCCAGTCTCACTTGATATCTTTAGTGCACCATCCATTGACACCAGGGCTGAGAAGTATAATGGCCTTAAGAGGAATGATCGCTGTCATTTATTATTTTGGAATGTTGCTGGTTTAAGACCCAAGATAAATAACCAGTTATGGTCTGACTTTGTTGGGAAGTTTGACATTTTATGCTTGCAGGAAACATGGGTAGAGGAGCCTATTCACATCAACGGCTATAAAACTTATCATACTGCGGCAGTAGCATCGACCCACGGAAGATTAAAGGGCGGTCTTTGTACCTTTGTTTCAAACTATGTGAATGCAAGTAACATCGTATTGAAAGTCACAGATAGATATTTCCAATTTATCACTATCGATAGCGAAAAATCACTGTATCGCATTACTGAATTTTTATAACAATGCACCTCATGATTCGATTGAGGGGGTAATGAAGAAAATAAGCCATCATCTAAATAGCATACAGGACACTAAAGCAAAAGATGTACTTATCCTATGGGGGGGGGGATTTTAATTCTGCATTGTGCCAATATTCTGAAAGTGATGTTTGTGGTATCTTGACTGATGATGTCAATAGTTATTCACATTTCCCGCACACAATCTATGGGGATCTTTCAAATGAAATTATATTTAATGTTGATTTAGGATTTGTTAATAATTTATGTTCTCCACCTATTTCTTTTAGCCCCACTTTTAATGGCCGAGGTACGTACTCAACAATAGATTACGTTCTAATGTCAAGCAGACATTCATCTAGAGCTTTGAACTTTATCACTCATGCGAACCCCTTGAGCGAACACTTTCCTTTGAGTGTAATCTTAACAGTGCACAGCAACGTGATAAACATTAGGGATAGTTACCCTCACATTGTTGAGAATATATCCCTGAATAGGCTAAATGGGTATTCGCTTCGTTGGACCAATGTGGACCCTAACACATTTTTAAGAAAGGCAATGGTTAAATGTGAAGCTGCCTTTTTCGCCTGCCTTGATGAGACAACCTCTCACGCTGACATCTTTAAAAAAAATCCCTTATATTTGGCCTCATTAAAAAAGCCCTTTTCATGAAGAACAAAAAAACGATTACTAAAGAAAAAGGGTGATTCGGCTCTAAATGTGCTAAGGCCTACTTCAAATTAAAACATGCTTTACATAAATGCGTCATAAATAGAGAAGAAATTAAAGCGGCCAGAAGGGAATATAGGTGTGCATTAAAAGAACGAAAATGTGCGTTAAAAGAAGAAGCTTGGTCCGCCCTACACGTAGAGACAATACTGCCTTTTGGAAGGCAGTAAATGCTCCCTTTCTGGTCAATAGAGATATACCGTCGATTGAGATAGCGATTACTGAAGCTCAATGGGTGGATCACTACTCCAGTTTGTATAATAACCACCATGTGATGTAACTGGGGAAGTCGCTATACCAGACTTACCACCCAGGAGTTGTCAAAGTGACATACATTTTGATCTTGCTAAGGTTAGCCAGGCGATCATAACAAGTATGGGAGGGAAAGCTCCTGGTCCCGACGGTATTCCCGTAGATCTTTTTAAATCTAATATTTCTTTATGGGGACCGCTTTCAACACAAGTGATCAATGCTTGTTGCTCTACCAGCTTCATACCGACCTGGTCAGAATCGATACTGGTTCCCATTTTTAAAAAAGGTAATCGAGAGAATCCTGCGTGTTACAGACCCATATCATTGTTAGACTCCACGGTCAAAGTTGTGGGTCGAGTCATATTAACTAGATTACAGGATTGGGCCGAAGAGAACTTGATTGTTTCTGACCTCCAATTTGGCTTCTGTAAGGGTCTGGGTACTGTGGAGCAGGGTCTCAACTTAAATATTCTCCTGGGCAAGTATACCAAGGCAAAAAGGGGCAGGTTATACATGGCATTCGTCGATTTAACGGCAGACTTCGACTGCGTCATCCACGACACATTATGGAAGATTTTGGTGGGAATGGGGGTGGATAAGTCACTCATACATTTTTTGAGGCAACTTTATCATGATGCAAAGGCAAGGGTCCGATACGGGGTTGGCGGGGAGTGTACAACGCCATTTAGCATATTGAGAGGGGTGAGACAAGGCTACGTCTTGGCTCCTTTTCTCTTTAATCTATACATAAACGATCTGGGGAGGGTATTGGTGAAGGAGTGCAAGGACTTGCCATTAATTGATAAGCGCCCCATACCCGCCCTACTGTATGCGGACAACGCTGTCCTTATGGCACGTACCCCGCTGGGTCTCCAACGGGTAGTGTCAAGCTTTGCCTCGTTTAGGCTTAATCTGGGTCTCAGCGGCACAACCTCAAAAACATTCATAATGAAATGTGGGGCAGGCAGCAACAAGAGTAGAGACATTTACATTGACGCTAAAAAGATCGAATGTACTAAAACTTTCTCCTATTTAGGGATTCTGTTTGACCGATTGGGGGCTTGGACTCAAGCAGTCAAAGCTAGGAAGTTACTGTTTATGAAGGCAACCGCAGCTTTAAGTAATTTTAGCAGAAAATTGGGCAGACGTCCACCTGTAGAATTACTGCAAATTTATAAGGCAAAGTGTGTGTCACTCGCCGTCTATGGTGCTGGTATTTGGGGCCACGTTGATATCAATACTCTACAGCTTGTCGAGAACACCTTTTTTAGATTCCTGCTGGCTGTTCCAAATAGTACTTCTACGCATATCTGCCACACAGAACTAGGCATGCCATATATAGAAGACATTATAAAAATTCAGCCAGTCTAATTGTGGCACAGGATCTGGACTACCGAGAAAACATTACTTAATCGCCAAATTTTAAGCGACAGCTGTAGATTACATGGGGCCCTGAATATTAGGTGGCTAAATTATATAAAAAAATTTACAACCAATCTTGGTCATCCAGAATATTATAATGATCCAAATACTCTGAGTACAGTAGCGAGAAAAGATCTTAAAAGTAGATGCCTGTAATTCCTGGAAACAAATAGAACCGCCGCCGAAATGGCAAAATCAACAGTACAGGCACACCAGCTTACGCTGACCACACATAGTATTCAGCGGTACTTAAGAAACATCTCAGGTGGTTACGACAGATTTCTGTTAACTCGTTTTAGACCAGGCATCATACACAGATTAATTAGTTTTCCTGATTTGAATGACTGGTCAAGACCGATGTGTAAATGCCCATGTGATGACCTGTCCCAACAGTCGACTCTGCATGTATTCCTTTTTCTGTAAATTTTATTCGGTGCAGAGAAGGAGGTGGATCCTTCCGATTTTAAGAACACTCGGCCTTAGACAATGTCGTCCTGCGCTATTGGTTTTACAACTTTTAGAGAATGAACACTTTACTACTTCTATAATTGCGTTTTAAAAAAATACTTTTAAATGCAGGAAAACCATTCTGATGTGAGTCCGCCTTGAGCGTGAGCTGAGAATTTGACTGTTGTATAATCATGTAATGACTTTTGAATTTGTATATTTTATCAATTTTAAACTTTTTATGATCCGACACTCAAGCTGAATGTTCTTATGTGCTTTTATGATTTTCTCATTCAAGAAATCGAATAAAGCTTTATTGAATTGAATTGAATTGATATTGGTTCACTAGAATGTTTCCTGTAATTGATACTTTTCAATTTAATTACTTTTCTCCACTTTGTTTCCAATGTGCATCATCAGCAAACAGTGCTTTCGGCAAGCATGGGGGGATTACATGAGGTCTAGAGAGCCATGATAGCGCACAAGGTTTAGTCATTTTTTTAAATAAGGTTTTACATAGCGCAAACATGAGCCAAGAGGGTATCAGAGCGCTATACAAACAGTCTTGAACAAATGAGAAGGAGACGAGTGAGGCCAAACAAACAACAATGTCATGACAGATACTGGCAGTCACCTGCGAGCTGGTGGAGGAGGACCAGTCTAACGTAAAGCCAAAAGGTCTGTATACAAGAGCATAGACAAGCAATAAAACATGGGTGTTGAATACAACAAAATGTTCAGGAACGATACAGGATGTAGCAATGCCAAGCTGGGAGAGGAAGCCCGTACAGAACCTGGCTCACAGGACAATATGCAATGGCTAATTTCTAGTTCAGAAAAGTATTCATCAGTGAAGCTATCACTTCTTTTTTGAAAGACACTGTTGAGGGATTCAGTCTGGTTTCAGGAGGCAGGGAGTCCCAGATTCCTCGGGGCAATACCAGAGAAGGCACGGTTATAGGTATTCTTTCTTTGAAGTGTTTTGGGTTTCAGCAGCAAGGTGCTGGAGCTCCTAGAGGATCTGAAACCGGCAGATAGTTACAGTTTTTGAGCGAGGTACAGAGGGGTATTGAAGTGAAGGGCTTTATGGGTCATGCAGGCACTTTTTAGTTGTATCCTGGCCTCATATGGGAGCCAGTTGAGGGATTTGAAATCCAGAGAGATGTGGTTGCTTTTTTTGTATCCTGTGATGAGCCTTGCAGCCGAGTTCAGAGAGGCCCTAAGAGGAGCCAACTTGTAGTTAGGAAGACCGCAAAGGGTTGCACTGCCGTACTCCAACCTTGAAATGACTAGGGCTTGCACAGGGGACTTGAAATCATTAGGTTTTATTTTGCTTAGGATGCTCCGTTGGAAGTTCGCTCCTTTGATAGTAGAGGTGATTTATTTCTGCATATTCAAGTTCTTATCTAGTATTATTCCCAGAGATCTCGTAGAGTTTATGATGTCTGGTATGAAGTTGAGAGCCATTAGATGTTTCATATATTCTTCAATAATGGGAGATTGCTTGGGTGGGAGATTAGGAGGAATTCTATTTTGAGGGAGTTAAGTTTGAGATGGTTGGAGGTCAGCCAGTCTTGGGTTTTGTGAAGGGTTTTGTTGCGTGACCAAATATCATCAGATGAAGAGATTTTCAGGTATAATTGGGTGTTGTCAGCATACACGTGATAATGGATGTTAGATGCTTTGAAGATTTCAGTTAGAGGCTCCATGAACAAGTTGAAGAGCGTGGGTGAGAGAGAGGACCCCTGAGGGACCCCTATTGTAAATGGAGTGGAATTGGAAAGGGACTGATTGACTTTAATTCTTTGTGTTCTGTTGTGGAGAAACAAGGCAAACCAGTTTACCACAGACCCTGATAGCCCCATCCTGCATTCCAGTAGGTCCAGGAGATTGTCATGTTTGACAGGATCAAAAGCTGAGGAGAGGTCAAGGAGGATAAGAAGGAAGGATTTGCTCCGATCAAGCACTGTAAGCGTGTCATCGACCATGTGAGTGAGCTAGGTGAGTGAGGGCTGTTTCGGTGCTGTGACCCTGACGGAAGCCAGATTGGAATTGATCTAGTAGCTGGCATTCATCCATGTGGTTACATAGTTGGACATGTACACATTTCTCAAGGAGCTTCGCCAGAGTTGGAATGTTAGTGATTGGCCAGAAGTTATTAAGGTCCTCAGGATCTGCAGTAGGTTTTTTAAGAATGGGCGTAATTCCAATGGGTTGTAGAAAGTTCTGTCTTTTTGTTACCACGTTTACGAAGGCAATGAAATTCTAGTCTCTCTGTATTGATAAAGTTGAGACTTTCCGACACTTTACACCTTGAAAAACCTAAACTCTGAGCATGCATACAACATATGTCATAGGAAGCACATACTTGGTCAAGAACAAAACATACAGCAAAAAAGAAAGCAGGTGGAGAAAAGGGAGGAACAGGGGAAAAGAAACCTAGCCTCAAAAAAACTGATAAAATCTAGAACTGAATTGGGCTGAATTGTGGCAGCACAGAGGGAGCCCTTCCGAAAGAGAACGGAGGTGGCCTGCTGAAAGAGAATGGTAGGTGGTGGCCTCTACCAACTATTGCTGGGGGACCAAAGAGACTTATTTTGGTGGCAGCAAGGAGTACAGGGCATTTGAGTCAGCTAGGTGAGGCCTATCCCTCGCAATTAGTACTAACATGAATTGGGGATTAAAGAATGGTGAGTCAGCCAAGCGCGGTGAAACGGCAGTGAGAGTCAATTATAATATCTAAATTTGTGAAAGAGGGAATCCCCATATTAACTATAGTTTCTACAGCTCATCCGTCCATATTTGAGAATACAATGGTGCATGGGTGTGGCAGGTCTCCAAAGGCCAGACGTACAAACATTAGGAATCGCAATTAGGAAATCACTTTCATTGAGTTTCATTTAGGGATTGCTTGTGGGTCGCAAATCAACCCACCTCATGAATACTGCAACCCATTAGCAATCATAGCAATCAAAGGGATGGTGGCCTGCTAAGGTCAGAAGACCACTATGTCTCTGACTGCTTTTAATAAAGCATTTTTTTTTTATGCAATTCATTTCCTTAAAAATTGAAACCACTGCCTGCTCTTAACAAATATCTTCATTTACATTCTCAAAGGGGAAGGGGTCGCAAAACAGTAATACATACCATACCGATTCGGTATTTGGAAGGGACGCCCTAAACACGCCCCTTGCAAATACCAAATCGCAAATGCAAAATGTGATTGGGTAACAAGTTACCGAATTGCCTTTTGTACATCCGAAAAGACATTTTTCTGGTTGCAAACGGCCCGATTCGGTTAATCGGGCTGTTTGCGACCGCAAAAATGCTTTGTACATATGCCCCCAAGTTACCTGTGTTGCATTAACTCTGTCCTGATTTCACTTTATCCCCAGCACTTGACACGCTGTGCATTGCACACTTTCCTTTCATGGGCAGGCAAAAAGAGACATGACAGCCAAGGAACAACATCCCCTCTTATACCTTAACCCAGACACCTCGCCCACCGTCAACACTCGCATCAACAAAGTGGGATCAAAGGGCAATAACTTCGGACCACCCGGGAGGGTTGGAATCACGCACAGAGACCAGCACCCCGCCAGATAAACTAGATAGGATTCTAGCAGAAACTGCAGAGTACAGAGAAGCCTTTGAGCCCAAATTTGATTCCTTCACTAATGATCCGGCAACTCTCCAGGAAAATCAACAAAAACTCTCAGACAGAATCAACACAAACATTCTGGCTATTGAAGACCTTCAACCATCCACCCGCAACATGGCAAACAGACTCAATTGATCATGGAGCAATTGAGCACTAGATGAAGGACGCTCCTGCCGCAACAACTTCCGTATTATAGGCTTACCGAAGGAAGCGGAGGAAACAACCCTGTGGCCTTCTTGGAACGCTGGATGAAACAGGATCCTGCACCTGAGGCCCTCTCCCCACATTTTGTGATAGAATGAGCACATAGAGTCCCGGCCACACGCCCAACTCCACCACACCCATGGTGATGAAACTACTTAACTATCGCGACCGGCATGCAATACTATCTGTGGCTCATGAGAAGGGCACCGTCAGGTACAACAGAACAAAAGTTATGTTCTTTCCAGACTACACCCCGGCAGTCCAACGTCAAAGAGCCTTGTTTATCTAACTCAAAAAGACATTATGTGACGTAGGCCTCAAATATGCCTTTTTATTCTCTGCCAAATTGCGGATATTGGATGACAGACACACTCACTTTTTCCCACAGGCGGACTAGCTGGAAACCTTTGACAAAAGAGTGCTTAATCGCTCTCCATCCCCATCTCCTACTGCTACTCGAAGGAACCAGGTTTCAGCCGTGGTCCAGAGACTGCTCAACGGGGAACGAGGTGCAGACCTCTCACACTTGCCCAGAGCTGGAACAATCGACAAGAGGTGGTGGCTATGGCAGCCTCCTTGCAAGAACTATCTGTGACCCCATACTTGCTTTCTTCAGGCTCTAACATATTTGGCGATGATCAGATGTCCGAAGGTCCTGGCTCTGATTTACTGACACCACCGGTTTTTACAGCACAATCTATCAAAGATCTGGGATAACATCCTTTCTACCTGGAAGACAGCTGTTGGAGAACCCCTGAATACTATCTTATGTCCCTGGCTACATCATTGTATGCCGCTTGGCCTCGTCCTCTGCACCCCCCACACCCTGTGGTCCCTTGTTTCCCTATATTACTTAACTGTATAGGTTGGCCCGACCCCACGAGCTACACTGGCTCAACAACTGGACTGGAATCCTCTCTTTGCAATGGCTGCACCCCTATAACTATTCCCTAAACGTATATGTTTGGGGGATTGAAATGGTTTTGTTGTGCTTCCCCTTTCCCTAGTTGGAGTTTTTGTATTCTTGGTGTTTGTAGGACAGCTATGTTGTGATCTGTCCTTTAGATGCCATTAGCATCTATTTAGTTTACTGCCACTGGTTGCCCCTACACTCTGCCCTTCACAGAACACAGCACATACTCGCTACACCTGTAGCCCTGATCGCTGGTATATAACCCTCAAAATTCGTTGACACCTACAACTTGATTACATGGAATGTCAGGGGTATGAACACATCCACGGATGGGATTAGACTGCAGTATAAATGGCGTGGTCAGATATTTGGCACTGATTTCTCTGCATATGCTTGTGGGGTGGTGCTCTGAATTAGAGCGGTGGGCCCCTTTTAAGGTAGGTTTAAACAGACACAGAGTCATTTTCTACTTGTCAGAGGCAGCCCCAATGGCCGCCCACTAAATGTGGGAGCCACATAGGCTCCACATGTGGACTAACTGGCCTTGATTGAGAATTATCACAGCTGATTGGCCTAGAGTACCGTGGATCATGAAGGGGTGGATTTCAATGGTGTCCTTGATATACACCTAGACATAATGACACCCCCACACCACCTTGTGGTCGTTAACTCAAAACACCTCCATCAATGGCTGACCCATTGGGAATTAGATTACACATGGCGTCTCAAACACGCCTGAATTTTCTTTTTATTCCCCAGTTCATAAAAAACATTCACAACTGGACAGATTGATCTGCTCCCAGACTCTCCACACAAAAGCCACTTCCATACTCTATGGGCCACCGGTCCTATGGGACCACAAATCTCTGGTTATTACAATAATTTGGAGTCACATGCCTTCCCCAAACCCTACCTGCAACTGTTTCGTCAGTCTTTGCTCGACCATATTGACACATTTTGCAAGGACAATACAGGGATCTCCTCCTACCCTTTGATAGCATGGCAGACCTTTAAAGTGGTTAAGAGAGGCTTGTATATTACAACTATGGTGGGCGCTCGAAAGGTACTATTAAGAGACATTGCAAAAGTTGAAACCACCCTTCTTGAGCTAGAATGAATCGTACAAGTCTCACCTGATAAATTAGATGACTTGCAGGGGGCACAAGGCGATCTTTTCGATATGGTGGAAGTGCTCCTATGATTTGCAGCCTACCTAATATGAACTCACAAGTAGAGAGACAAACCTAGACGCCTACTAGTGCAACTTGTCTCACCCTGGCACGCTAACTTTGCTTCACTTTGCCATCTGTGAAAACTGCTCACACCCAACTGGCCATTAACAGAGCTTTCCATGCTTATTACAGAAAATTACGTAGCCCCCCATGGCTAACCTTGGACTATACATTTGACCACTTTGTTGCCTCTTTACGACTTATCCGGTTATCCCAGGAAGCCTGAAGGTCCCTTGAAGCTCGATTTATACACTCCTAAGGGACTTACCCTGGGGAATTCTGGGGATGGACAGCCAAATTTTATACTCAATTTGCCCAAGGTCTGTGTCCAGGCTAACAAAACTGTATGAAGCGGTCTATGCTCTAGGCCTGCTTCCCTTGACCCCTAATGAAGCACTCAGCTCCACTTTACTGAAACCGCACAAAGACCCCACAGACTTAGCGTCTTATCGCGCTCTTCCCCTGCAGCTCCGTGCCATCGACGCTGCCGCCAAGCCCCTGTATCCTCCACGAGGAGTTCGAGGCCGCTGCCTGACAGTACTTTTGTTTCTTTTCCTTCCCGCATTGTATTCTTCATTGTAAGTTTATTTTGCTGATTGGTTACTGCTTTTCCCCACTTGTGCCCCTGCTTTGCCACTTGTGCCCACTGTTGTTTTTCCTTCGCCCCGCCGCTGCTGCCCCTGCGGCCCCTCCCCCCTGCCCACGCTCGTTCCCACCTCCCAGCTCATCGTCCCTCCCCCCTCCCCTATTTTATGGCGGCCGCTGCGGGGGAGCGCGAGTGAGTCCGCTGACCCTGGTCACTGATGCGCTCTTCCCCCGCAGCTCCGCGCCATCGACGCTGCCGCCAAGCCCCTGCCTCCTCCACGAGGGGTTCGAGGCCTCTGCCTGACAGTACTTTTGTTTCTTTTCCTTCCCGCATTGTATTTTTCATTGTAAGTTTATTTTGCTGATTGGTTACTGCTTTTCCCCACTTGTGCCCCTGCTTTTGCCACTTGTGCCCACTGTTGTTTTTCCTTCGCCCCGCCGCTGCTGCCCCTGCGGCCCCTCCCCTTGCCCACGCTCCTTCCCGCCTCCCAGTTCATCGTCCCTCCCCTATTTTATGGCGGCCCGTCTGCGCCAGTCCACGACCCGACCGCGACCAGCGCCAGGAACCCTGAACCTCCGTACCACCAACGCTACAGCCCAACAGCACTCCACGAACTCAACCCAGGCCGCAACAACAACTGCAAGCTAGCTTCTCCAGCCGACACCCACGGACCCTTCAGCTGCCACCGCTGCCGTCAAACCTACAGCACCGCCAGGAACACGGACCCAGCAACACCCAACCGCAAGATCACAACAGAACCGAAGACCCTGAAATGCATCCTCCTCAACGTCCGATCCCTCCACAAACACGCCACCGAAATCTGGGACCTCCTCGACAGCACTACCCCGGACGTAGCGTTCTTCACCAAAACCTGGACCAACACCACCTCGGGACTGGACATCGCCATCCCCCAAGGCTCCAAGATCTCCAGAAAGGACCGCCACACCCGCCCGGGAGGAGGAATCGCCATCATCCACAAATCCACCCTCCGCCTGAGCACAATCCCCGACGAACCCACAGACATGATGGAACATCTACACTTCAAGATACAGACCAACCCTACCACCACCCTCCGAGGAACTCCCATCTACAGGCACCCTGGACCCCGCGGACCCTTCACCAACTCCATCACGGACATCATCTCCCCGCATGCCATCGCATCCACCAACTACACCCTGCTGGGAGACCTCAACTTCCACATCGACAACCAACTGGACCCCAACACCACATCCCTCCTGGACAACCTCCACAGCATCGGACTCCGCCAAATCGTGACAGAACCCACGCACTCAGCAGGACACACCCTCGACCCCCTCTTCACAACAGGAAACTCCATCACTTTCAGCCACACCACCGAACTCCCATGGACGGACCACCGTTGCGTCCATTTCACCTTCAGAACACCCATCATCCACAAACACCAGCACCTGCACCCACGAAGAAACTGGACCAGAATCACCGACGACCAGCTCGCCTCTTCACTCAGCAACTCCACCCCAACCATCGCGGAAAACGACGACCCCAACACAGCAGCCCGAACCCTGCACAGATGGATCTCCGACAGCGCCAACACCATAGCCCCCCTCAAGAGAAACAACAACACCCACGCCAAGAAAGCCAGATGGTTCACCACCGAACTTCGAGAATCCAGACGCACCTGCCGCCACCTTGAAAAGACCTGGAGGAGAACCAAATCCACAGAAACTCACAACAACTTCAGAGCCGCTACCAACGCCCACCACCAACTCATCAGAAAAACGAGGAAAAAAGCGATTGAAGACAGAATCTCCACACACGCACACAACAGCAAAGAACACTTAGGCATCATCAAGGAGTTCGCCCAACCCACCAGCGAGTCGACTGACATCCCTCCTTCACAAGACCTCTGCGACAAACTCAGCACCTTCTTTCACCACAAAATCAAGAGCATCTACAACAACTTCGACGAAGACAACCAACACATGGTACCCCCACCAACCACCCCCAACACCCCGAAGCCAACAATTGACAGGTGGACAGCCCTCACCACTTAAGACGATGAAGTCAATCCACTCCGGGGACCCAACGGACCCCTGCCCCCACCACATTTTCAACAGAGCCGCCGACACCATCGCACCCATGCTCCACCACACCATCAACCGCTCCCTGGCGACCACCTCGTTCCCCGACGACTGGAAGCACGCCGAGGTGAACCCCCTCCTGAAGAAACCCTCGGCGGACCCCACCGACCTCAAAAACTACAGACCCATCTCCCTGCTCCCGTTCCCTGCGAAAGTTATCAAAAAAGCCATCAACAGCCAACTCGCCACATTCATCGAAGAGCACAACATCCTCGACTCCTCCCAATCCGGCTTCAGGAAAAACCACAGTACGGAAACCGGCCTCCTCGCCGCAACAGACGACATCCGCACCCTACTGGACAAAGGAGAAACAGTAGCCCTCATCCTCCTCAACCTCTCAGCGGCATTCAACACAATCTCCCACCGCACCCTAATACGCAGACTCCACGACGCAGGGATCCAGGACAAGGCCCTCGACTGGATCAGCTCCTTCCTCTCCGGCAGATCGCAGTCGGTCAGACTCCCCCCTTTCCTCTCGGACCCCACGCCAACCACCTGCGGAGTCCCCCAGGGGTCCTCCCTCAGCCCGACGCTCTTCAACGTCTACATGGCTCAGCTCGCCCCCATCGTCAGAACCTACGGACTCAACACTGTGTCATACGCGGACGACACCCAACTCATCCTCTCCCTATCCAACGAACCCAACACCGCCAGACACAACTTTCGAGAAGTCATGGAAGCCGTCGCCAAATGGATGAAAAACAGCTGCCTACAACTTAACGCCAACAAGACGGAAGTACTCATCATGAGCCCAAACCCCGATGCCTGGAACGACACCTGGTGGCCCCCTGCCCTCGGAACCCCGCCCACCACCACTGACCACGCACGCAACCTAGGAATCATCCTGGACTCCGAGCTCAAAATGGACCGCCAGATCAACTCAGTCTCGTCCTCCTGCTTCCATACCCTCCGCCTCCTACGTAAGACCTTCAAATGGATCCACCTTGAACACAGAAAGACAGTCACGCACGCCAAGGTCACCAGCAGACTCGACTACGGCAACGCACTCTACGCCGGAATCAACAAAAACCTCACCCGCAAGCTACAGAACGTCTAGAACGCCGCCGCAAGACTAGTCCTCAACCTGCCAAAAAACTGCCACATCTCCCAGCACCTGCGCACACTCTACTGGCTCCCCCTTGAGGCAAGAATCACCTTCAAGATGCTCACACACGCACACAAGGTCCTACACGACACCGGACCAGCATACCTGAACAGCCGACTCAAATTCCACGCACCCCAAAGGACCCTACGATCAGCCCGGCTCTCCTACGCCGTGGTCCCACGCACCCAAAAAACAAGATCGGGAGGCCGCTCCTTCTCCTTCCTCGCGGCCAAGGCCTGGAACACCCTTCCGCCCCACCTCAGACAAACAACATCGCTCCCCACCTTCGTAAGAGATCTCACGACCTGGCTCTTCGACTGACCCCCTCCTTGATGGACCGGACCTGCACCCCCCACCCCCAGCGCCTTGAGACCCTTACGGGTGAGTAGTCGCGCTTAACAAACACCTGATTGATTGATTGATATATATCGGCCCTTTTCAATTTTGAACACGGATTATCAAATATTAACTAAATTACTGGCCTGCCGCCTATTACCAGAATTTCCTACCTTAATACATGAAGACAAGACAGGGTTCACAATGGGGCGTAGCACCTGCCTTAATCTCCGCAGACTGGCATAATAAAGATGAATCGTGGATTTGTTCCCCAACGCTGTGTATATTGCACTGGACCTGGAGAAGGCCTTCGACTCCTTGCATCGGGATTACATGCATAAAGTGATATTATTTGGAGTGGGTTCATATTGGCGGAAATGGATACAAATCATTTACTGTGCCCCTTCGGCTCAGGTAAAAACCAGGATGCACATCTCAGCTTTGTGGTCTGTGGGCAGAGGCACCCGACAGGGCTTCCCATTCTTGCCACTGTTATTCGCCATGGAGCCCTTGGCGGCCTGCTGACACTATCTTGGTACAGACTGGGGTATACCAATACAAGGCACGACTCACGCTGTGTCCTTACACGCTGATGACCTGCTCCTGTATGTTTGAGATGCGACTACTGACCTATCCTCTATAACTCAAATATTAACCGAATTTACAGCCCCTTCGGACCTCAAATTAAATTGGGACAAATCCTGCATTTTCCCACTACAACAGCACTGAGAGCTTCATCTCCAGACACATCTGGACCCCAGATTGCAATGTGAAACAGGCACCTTTACATCAAGATTTACCACTCACCCGCAGACCTGGTCAACGGAAATTTGGGCAGAGCACTGTGAGCGCTTTGATCCCAGATGAACATCTAGTCCTCCCCCCCTTTACCAGTGATATGGCATTGACAAAGATGGTGGTTTTGCCTTCTCATTTTATTTCATTAATGTTTCTTTGCTAGTCCCATGTGCTTTCTTCAGACAGCTGGACTCATCTCTGGTCACGTTGCTGTGGGAGATGGACGTTGTTGGTGACCCGTGCCACATTGAAGCTCCCAGTGACAACTGAAGGCTAACTCTCCTGGGTTTTGAGCGCTATTATCTAGCTGCGCAGTTGTGATTGGCGGCTCATTGGCTCTGGGGACATTCCCTGTATAAAACTGGACTCACTATAACTGACTTCAGGGAAGGCCTTCTGCATTACCTCCTGTTTCTCACTACCCGTCTTGTCCTGCATGCTAAGGGACTTCTCTGCACAGCACCAGCATGCCTCGCCAGAACAGATAAACTGACTGGTACACCGGCACCCTTTGCTCCTGAGATGCCCTTATTGGGCCTCCCCACTAAGACAGGCCGGCTGCAGCCAGGACAGCTAAAGCTCTGTTACACAGTCAGAATTTCTCCCACTTGCGACTTATTTCTAAAAGGCGAGATGATCGACTTCCCGACGGATTGTGATCTCTCCCCCCGGGCAGTTCCTCACATACGAATGTATTAGGCAATAACTTTACACCATTTCTGCACTCAACACATATCGTGTTGATAGGCTGCTGATAGGCAGGGGCATGTGGGTCCAGTCTTTAGGTGTGTGCTAGCAGAAAGCATAACTGCTGCATCTGGTTCTGAATATGCAGGGTATGTGTGCCAGTAGGTGTCCGGCTCATCAGAGGTGTCTGGTAGGGTGGTGGACGTTTATGCACCTGGACCCTCTATATCCAGAAAAAGCATGGGGGCCAAAAGTCATAACATGGGCACCAGGAAATAGGGCTTTCAAACTTGGAGGCGGCACGTCCTAGCGTCCCATTTTCACTGGAAGAGGCAGAGAAAATAACTCCTGTCAGACGTCGAGACGGCGCCCCAAGTCCCAACGGCTTACCGCAAGAGATTTTCAAACAGAACCCCCAACATTAGGCCAAACATCTGTACACTTTGTACAACCAGGTTCTCTCCAACCAGGTTATTGTGGATAGCTGGTGGGATTCAATCTACTCCCCAATCTAGAAAGCAGGGAAGAAAACACTACCCTCCAATTATTGGTTGATTGCCTACTGGACGGGAAGGCAAAATACTTTGCCAAATATCTGCTTACTGAATTGACTGATTGGAAAGAAGCAGGCTCATCGGTTCCGGTGAACCAGACAGGGTTCATTAAGAAAACAGGTACAACCACTAACATTGTTGAATGGTACAAAATGCTGCATGTTAAGTTAGCCTATGCTGACTTCCATTTTGTCTCTTAGCATCCATTTTGTGTCTCTCTCTCTACTGTACTTCGCTGCTTGCCAGGGACTTTCCAGGCCATGGGCCGCTGAGCGAACACAAATATGCAAACATGCTTACGCACAGAAACTAAAGGCTCGCCTCTGTGTAAATGTTCTAGACGCACAGATGTCCACTAACCGCAAAATGTACGAATAGCTATTCTAAAGAATTGTTTGCATATGAACTGGGAGTTCTCTCTCTGCAGCTTAACAGCTTTGCATGTTGATCTATTAATATTTACTTTGCATATAGACGGGGCTTTTGGACGCTTACTGTTTTGTATATGAGTAAGAAAGGGAAATTCCATCGCCAGAACCATGTTTGAGTAAGGCTTAAAAAACTGTATAAAACCTGTCTTGATTTGAATGAAGGGCAGTTCCCTCTGAGACACTGAACTGCTGGTGTCTGTAATGACGGAGCCCCGCTCATGAGTGATTTAATAAATATGTCTTTTTGCATTTCACTCCAGTGTTGATTCTGATTTTTGAATCCGTAGACAAGGTGTCCCTACACCGGTGAGACCACCAAAAAGTCTCATTTCTACAATTGGCGCCCAACGTGGGACCCAATTGAAGACTGCGGTTGGACCAAGAGGAGGTCACTTCGTCAGGACGAAAATTACTGAGATGTACACCGCATGAGGAGACTTTGTTCTCGCGGCCAAGGTGATCATTCAGCCGACAGACTTGACCTTCGTGGCGGCCGTTTGTCTCAACTGGGGTCCCTCTGGCAATTTGAGACGATCTATTGATCAAAGAATCAACAGATGGGAGTTGAAATATAGATCAGGTAGGATCGTTTTGTTTGAATTTGGTTTGATAAAGCATTTGCAAATGTTTTAGACAGGTATGTTGAGAAAATTTTCTCCTGTATTGTTATCATAAGGATATTTAAACATGCCTGTTTTCAGTAAATTACGTACTTTATTTTGTTGTTGTGGTGATAAAAATAGAATATTAGAAGGAAGACAACCAGTACCAATAGAAGGTAGTCCAAATTATGACATGTACATAAAATATGGTATTTCTTCCATACTGTTTTCTACCCTATGGAACAAATATACGAAGGACAATAAGGACTTAGTGGCCACTTAATGGTAGTTTTGACGCCCAAAAATTACAGTATTTAGAAGAACAATTATTTAAAAGAAAAAGTAGACAGAGTATGTTTGAGGCAGGTAGTCTATGGAGAAAGGAAATAAGACAAAGAGGAATAAAAGAAGAAAAAGATAAAAAGAGAAGTGAGGACCAGTCCATAATACAAAAAATTAGGGACTTAAAAATAAAAGAACAGGAACAAAAAATGGAACGTATGGACAGGCGATTCCGTTTGGAAACATTAAAACAATATGTTCAGAAACAGACAGTTGTTGAAGGACAAGATGATGAGGACTCTCTCTTGGACGAATTACTAACAAAACAATCAACATCGCCATCCCCATACGCACCCCTCCAACTTTCCTTGTCACTCCTAGTCCTCTCACAGTTCCTACTGCCCCTCATTCTTCTTCTTCTTCTTCCTTTTTACAAACTCCACCCCAAACTATCCCACAAACACCACCACCTGTAGTACCAAAAAAGGTTCAGAAAACACCACCATGTGATGAAAAATGGGAAATTCTAAAAGAAACACACTCTAGGGATCTCAGATACTCATTAAATGCCTCGGAAAAGCAGATTTTAGATTCGTATTGTTGTAGGGATTCTGCACATACACAGAGCTATGCACAGGATAATAGGACCTCAGAGTATAGTGGTGAGCCAACTATGCCCCTTAGTACCCACAATCCCAATCCGACTAGCTTTAGCGTCTCATTCGCAGCGCAGCTACCAATGATTAGACAACCCAGAACACGGTCTCTCTCAGGACTCGCGGGAGCAAGAACTCTTTCATTACTCACTCATACTTGTCCACAACGTGCGTAATAAGAGACACTGTATAGTTTAAAATGTTTATTTCAACTATCGTGCTCTAAGATACAGTACACGTGCCAGTACTATCAGCATAATGCATAACGATAAAATAAGAAGCATAGTTACTATTCCATAGAATACAAACGGGGACAGCATTTTATAGAGACAGTGGATATAGGGCTAAATGGCCTTACCACCCTCCCCGTGCTAATAACTAGTTTATTATAAAAACAGAAGATCTCTGGGCTTTGTCAGGCGGACCCCCATACCTCAATATCTAGATGCAAGGTTTACATCATCAGACAAGCACAGCTCTTCTCCCTGGAAAGGTTTTTCTCCAAGTGTCACATACAGCGAGATCACAATATTAAAAGCACACGAATTTCTCCAGTGCAGCTGTATTCTGTGTTATGTCTAAGTGCGAGGGGCTGACCAGATCAGCAAGAACAAGGGACGTTGTTTTTCGACCTTGAACATGTTGTGCAGACGAAACCCACAGGGAACAGGAGAAAAGGTGAAAGGCAAAAAGGCAGACAGTTCTAATATAGCCGGGCACAAGCAGAGTCTGGAAAACAAAGTCACAAAGTAACGTGTGCAAAAAAGGCATCATGGCAGCCAGGCCTAAGCTAACTTAGCAATGTAGGCAATGAGGCCACAAACCACACCACACCCTCCCCTGGTCAGTCCACAGGCCAAGACAAAAGACGAAAACAGAGTTCAAACAGATGGAGCAGAACGCAAGCGTCTATTTGGGAATAGTCCATAATGACGGACAGGGAATCGGGAAAAAATCATGTCAAGATAAAAAAATCCAGCGCATGCAAAAAAAATCCAGAGACGCAGGACGGAGGCCACTTAATCCAATAGAGTGTGTAAGTGCAGAAAAACGCCACACCTTCCAAAAGGACATCATTGGTATCGTCAGAAAAAAGAGATGCCATCCAGTTCAACAAATCAAAACTGCATTCATGTTCCTCATAATAGGGAGCAGTGACCAGCATTGCGGGACAACTTGAGTGATACTCAATATAACTTCGTTGTAGGAGATTCTGAGCAGCCGCCCAGATATCCCATTGCGCCAGAACTCCAAGTGCAGCCGCATGCGCCATCAATCCAGTGCCGGAACATTCCCGTTCATGGGCCACTAAGGGGCCCATCAACTGGCCAAAATCCGGGTCCGACTGAGACGTATTGGAGAGGCAAAGATCCAAGGACCAAGAGAAAGGACATCTTAAGCAAGACATCACAGGTTGCACGCAAGTGAAATACGCAAAGCGAAAAGAAAGTTTATATGACACACCGAGTGTCGCCAATGGTAGGATGCCGAAGCTGAGGAGCATTCGTTCACGGAGCATCCGGAGTCGACCTTGGTCGAGTAGGCCCCCAGGAACTGCAGCCATTGCGCAGCAAACAAATTAAAAGTACTATTCCAGCAGCTAACGCTAGGATCAACGGAAAGCCGCTGGAAAAAATAGAATGAATAAAAGCCGGTATTACACCAAATATAGCTTGAAAGGAGGTAACAAGGCCAGAGCCCACAACTTTAAAAAAGTGCACAAGACCTTCGGTGCGAGATGCATTGAAAACGCGGTGAATCAGCTCACCGAAATGTTGTGGGAGGTTTGTGTTCAAAAGGACCTGTATCTCACTGTGGGTACTAGCCACCTGGAGGATGAAGCTCTCCCGTGCGGATGTGAGCATAACCTCCTGGTTCAATAATAGCGCCTTTATTCTGCTCAATTTATTGAAATCTGCCTTCAAAGTCGGAATGGAAGGCCAAATGGAACTATCTATTATGTCGTGCGGGGAGGAAAAAGCACATTTTTGCAGCACACAACGCGGTGCGAAACTGTTACAATATAGGGGATGCCGGCCAGCATTCCACAGCAGTCCTGATTATTCAGAAGGAGATAGCTACCATTTGCAAGCACAGTGAAAGTAGGTGATATAGCAGGAGCAGGAATGCCCTTTAAAACACAAGCAAGATTCAGAGCCGAAACGTTACAAGCCCCGTGCAATTTAATGTTTTTACAAATGAGGGAATGACCCACTGCAGAATCGCAATACTTTCCTGTGAGAAAAACCTCTTTCCCGTCCCTAATACACCTGTACATGAAAGGCAGGGACCAAAGTTCATGCAAGAAGGCACTGCCTAAGGGCTGATAACGGCCAACAGGATAATGTTTCATGCAGGAACTGAACTCAAATAAAGAAAAAGGCAAAGCGATAACCACGGGTACTAGCCACACAGCGGAGTCCAACTCCGCCACAGAGAATGGTAACGGCTCTATCTTCTCGATATGTAAGAGAGTGTATGTTGCATCTTTCATGGACATGAATTGCTGTTTTTCAGTTAAATTAAACGGTGAGAATAAGGCAGTCGTGTTTAAAAAATGCCAAGGAACTTTACCCATTTTCAGTGTTTGCAAAGTCCATGCAAACTGCATTACTGAACGCAATTGATTCTGACCATGATATAACACATACACATCATCTTGTACAATATCAACAACAGAGGAAACAATATTCTCTAATGTGTAAATGCGGGAAGACAGGGTATTAATACTATTGTCAACAACAGCAAGCACTTTTTCTAGATGTGCTTGATCGATTTCCCGAAGTCGGGAAGCAGCTTCAATTTGTGAAAGCTTCCAGAGTTCATTGTAAGTTTCATAAATGAATCTCTTAGGTCGAGGACCACGAGGCCCCAGAACAAAATCGGACAGATCAATGTTGCCTGATAGGAGGGATAAATGTTCTTTTACAGAATCTAATGATGAGTGCTGCAACCACTGTTTACACAGTTTACCAACAGAATATGTGGTAACAGTACGAGAGTCAGAAAACCTCGGATCTGGCTTATCCTGGTTGTAACCAGGAGCTGAGTCATGAAAACGCAGTTGGCAGGCATCCGATGCTACGGGCCAGGCCAACCAGGGTGATTGAACAATCGTCGAGATATTAAACGACTTGTTTTGAAACAAAGCTTGTAAATCGGTTAGGGAAACATTAAAATGCAAGCTGTCGTTGGGAGTGGAAGTCAATGCAGGAATGGAGGGTGCATTCAATTGTTTAGAAGTAGCCAAACCCCAACAGGTCGTTTGATAGATCGTAGTATTTAAAAATAAAATCTGGGCCGGGATTAGGCAAGCACGGTGCAAGGCTTCCTTCCGTACCTCGGACCTGCCATGATTTAGTGCCCCAAATAGACTTTAAGTCAATGGTGTCCTGCCAGTGTTCATAACCACCCATTGCTAACGCGTTCAAAAAAGAACCCGAATATAGCAATTTCGTGTGGGTCAACATGATCTTTTGAGCGGACGAAGTGTTCAATTTAAAATAGTAGGACTCAGGGTTTGATCTATCAAAGTCTGTAAAGTAAGTAAATTTACTCCTAAGAGTTTGGGAGCTGCCTGGCAAAGGGGTCGGACAATGTTCCCATTGGGTGTAATTAAAATGACCCCGAAGAGTACTTGGTTTATGGAGAAAATGGTTACCCCAATGCTGGTAACAATATAAGTCAGCATAACTTGCAGAATTTAAATACAGATCTTCAGCATTAAAAGCAGCATAATATTTCAAATCAGAAAATAACTATTCAACGGCATGCACATCCCAATCGTCAGAATGAATATTACTTTTTACGATATCACCCATTGAAACACGGAGGACATTTGGTACATTAATAATCTCGGTTGGTCCATGAATTTGGAAATTTACCGCATCCCATACGATGCCATCAGCGACTGGGAAAGCTGAAATGTTCACAAATGTGTGGTCACACTTCATGATGTGTGAGGAAGAATGAGGTGCCAATGTTCCAGCGACACAGTTCACAGCAGAGCGTTCAGGTAAATAATGACCATTAATGAGCAAGAAGAAAACTGTCACAAAGCCAATGGACATGAACAGAAAAATCAGGAACACTACCAACCAGATATATGTCCATGGAGGGACCAAAAAATTGTCTCTGAACCAGGATACAAAAATACTGAAGCTGGATGGGATAAGTGATGAGGTGGAATCCGAATCAAAGGAAAAACGGGTTGGGCTCAGTGGTGTTGTTGGTAAATGAGCCACCGACTCGGTGGCGGGATAGGTGTACTCGGTTTCCTCGTTGCAGGAGGAAGCCGGGAAGTCGAGCAGGCGATCAGGCAAATTGACCATCTCAATGGCAACATCAGTGTCCGTGCGGGCTGGAGGGCCATACACATGAGCCCTAGAAATAGCCGGACAGGAGACCGCAGGTGTTACACTATTCAGGATCGGACAGACGTTGTAGTTTGACATTGTCCACTGAGATGTATCTGTTCTCCTTGCGACCAGGAAGCGGTGGTAAGATGACAGTACGAGTACCCTTCAAGCCAAGGACTGGAACCGGTGCACGATAAGAGGGTCCAAATTCTTTTTTGTTCTCCACCTTCTCTCGGAACAGATCTCCAACCTTCGGAAGCCAGCCGGCAACCGGAATCTGCAGCGCAGCGTCAGTGGCTGAAGGCAAGTGTTTGTTAGCAAGTTTGTCACGGGTCACTTGTAAGTCCTGCAATATAGCAGAATGATTATCTACGTCAAAGATTGCGGCATTTGCCGCCATGTCTAGACCATCAAGGTATGGCACAAACATTTGTATGCCAAAGAGCATTTCGTATGGGGTCCGCCCACCCAGAGATCTTCTAGGGAGATTATTAAGTGCACGTTGTACGCTATACAAGTGGGCCAGCCAGTTCCTGCCAGTACCTAAGACTCTAGCTGTCAAGGATTGCTCTAAGTAACGGTTCATTCGCTCCACAATTGAATTACCCTCAGGTCTATATGGAGACGAAAATTGCACCCGCACCCCCAGTGACCCCATTGCGTCCTTGTAGGCCTTAGAGGCGAACGCTGGACCTTGGTCAGAATGGAAGGTGCCGCAGGCAAAAATTCCCACAAAGACACGCAAATCCCTGATGACATTTCGAGCGTCAGCACTCCGTTGTGGCCAGACCCAGATGAAACGTGTGCACGAGTCTACTGCAACTAAGATGTAGTTATATGCAGTGTCAGACGAAAATGGACCGCAGTGATCAAGGTAAACACACCCAAAAGGTCTGTTAGAAATGCAGAGCAGGGTTTGTGGTGGTCGTGTAACCGTTGAAGGCTTAATTTGCTGACAAACGTCACAAGAAAGCACATAAGTACGGGTCTGTTTATATAAACCACGCCACCAGTAACGCTGCTGCAAGATGGAAACAGTCGCAGACACGCCAGCATGGGCCGAAGCCAAGCCTTCGTGTGCGGCCGTTATCAAGGAAGGTCTGCGGTCCGCGTTGGGAAGCAGCCGATCACCAACGTCTGGAATTGTTACGTAAGGAACCTGTTTGGGACTTAGGTGATAAGAGTACTTGGAAGGGAAACCCCTTGGGTAATTAGCACCTTCCTTTGTTTCAGCAATAGCTGCCAAAATATCATTATCTATTTTAGTCATGGATCTTGTAACTGCTGCTACTGTGCACGTGGCTACTGCTGATTTGGCAGCTTCATCTGCCAAACTGTTACCGACAGCGTGTGCGCCCACACGCTGGTGGCCAAGGGTGTGAATCACCTGTGTGAGAGGCAAACGTTGTTTAAGATCTGCCACTCGAACCCAAAGCGTTTTATGCTTAATTGTGCTGCCTTTAGCATCTCTATAGTCGTTTTGCGACCAAAAGAATAGGTTGTCATTGAAAGATTGAACACAGTAGTAGGAATCGCATACAACAAGAGTAGTCACTTCTGGATTCGCGAACTCAAGTGCGAGCACCAAAGCACGCAGCTCGGCCAATTGTGCAGTACTGTCTCCTAGTGCCTGTGTGTGCACTACAGTCGATTTGAACTCTCCGTTCACCATAGTACCTGCAACAATAGCACACGCTGCGGAATAAGCATGCTTGGAACCCGTGGCCGGTTGTGCCGAACCATCGGTGTAAATAATACATTCGTACTCCTCAAGCGGTAGCAATGACAGAGGAGGAGGATGAATAAATTCATACTGTAAGAACTCCTGTGTCTGAAGTGAGGAATCAAAGATAAAAGTGACATCCGGGGACGTCAAAGAGGTAGCCCATTGTATCCAACGGGGGTGCAAAGCCTTAGAGTTTGGTACACTTGCCTTCGTCACTGCCTCAAGGGCAGGATATGGTGTTACCACCAAAATGCGTTTTCCCTGTGCCAGTGCACGTTCCTTTAGAATCGCCATTTGCACTGCAGTCAAAACTTTCTCCACAGAGGAAAAGAGCAACTCCGCTGAAGTATAAAGGTGTGACTTGTATGCAATCGGTACTGTGTCACCTTCGTTAAAGGTTAAGTACGTGAAACCCACTGCCCCTGGTATGATTCTAATCACCAGGTTTGTGTGGTTATCACGAGTCAACAAGAATTTAGATTCAAGTAGATCAGACTGCAAAGACTGCAGTATAGAGGAATGCTCAGGAAGCCAGCATGACTTCGAAAAGGTAGGTTGTATCAAGGCATAAAGAGGCTTGATACGCTGGGCATATTCGGGAATGTAAGTACGCCCGAAGTTTAGAAAACCCAGTAATGACTGAAGCTTCTTCAGGGTAGTCGGAGGGCGCAAAAGTGCGCACTTCTCCAAGAAATGGGGTGCTAAGCCCTTACCTTCATTGTTGAGCTCATAGCCCAAGAACAAAACAGTAAATTCAGCAATGTGAGATTTGGCAAAATTAAATTTGTAACCTAAGACCACAAATTCAAGAATAATGCGGTCCACTCGGGAAAGATGCGGCCATAATTCGTCGTCTGTCAGATAGATATCGTCGACGTACAAACACGCATCTGGGTCTATGCTGTCTAACAATGAGACAACACGGGCGGCGAAGACACCCGGGCTGCTCTTATAGCCCATGGGCAAACGCCGAAATTTGAATTATTTACCACCGGAAGTAAAAACGCTCCATTGGCTGCACTCCGGGGACAAGTTGTGCGTGTAAAATCCATTGGATAAGTCAAGTGTCGTTTTATATTTTTTACGAACAAGACTATCTACAAGCGCAGAACTGTGTGTATTTTGTACCGCAAAGGTCCGACAATGAGAGTTCAAATGTCGGTAATCCAAAACTAGGCGGTACGATCCATCAGGTTTAGAAACCGCAAAAAGGGGATTATTCATTGGTGATACGCATGTTTCAATTACTCCTTGATAGTCCAACTGTGTCAGAATGTCTGAAACGGGACCTTTAGCTTCCCGCCGGATGGGATATCGGAGTTGTGGCTGTGGCAGCGACCGCAATGGTATATCATGGGGTGGAGAATCTTCATCCCAGCCCACGTGGTTACGGTATAGCGCCGGAGCCAAGGCCCCAGCCCATTCAGCTGCTAGAGCTTCCGCTTTGTCCTTGGGGACATGATGAGAAAAGCTCGGAAGGATCACCTCCTCCCCGCGACGAGCAGCAAGTACGAATGGGGGCGGCCAATCCGCCTCAGCCAACAAAATGTCATATGAAGAGGTCAGATTCTCCCAAAAAATCCCTTTAATAACACGCTCAATGTCACCTTCAATTTGAATGACAATATTAAATAGTCTGTCAGGGGGTGCCACTCGGGTATCAGCTGTCTCAACAGTAATGAATGTTTCAGTTGCTGTCGCCTCCACATGAGGACGCAGTGCCTCCCGCACTATGGTAACTTCCGCGGCGCTGTCTAGCAGCGTTACTGCCCACGTCCAATTCAGGAGTCTCGTTCTCACCGTCTGTGGCATACCTCGCTGTTACAGCTGCAACCTTTTTCTTCTGAAACTGTGGGCGAGGATGTAGAAATTCCTCTGGTTTCCCTCGGACTGGTTGTCGAGGTTGGTCTCGTCCCTGTGGAGCCTCACGACCCCTGCCTCTATCGTGGCGATCTCCTCCACCAGTCTGGGAAGTCGATGGTGCCTGTGCAGAACGAGGAGAACGTGGATCAGGGACCTGAAATCTCTCTGGAGATTTAATCCTCACTCGGTCGCGCAAATCATAAGTGCGTTCAGAAGATACGGAAACCGGGGATGCAGTACGCGACCCTGGCTTTTTCTGTTGCTTACCCTGTTTCTTCAACCTCCAGCTCTTCTTAGTGAAGAACGGTTTCTCATCTTTCTCAGATTGAGTTTTTTGTTGTGGTTGTGATTGAGTTTGCGTTTTAGCAAAAGGCTTAACTCCCAGGCTATTGCGGCCAATGGTTTTATAAGCCTGTGCAATAATTTTCGGTAATTCGCGTGGCTTGTCCGGTTCTGGGATCAAAGCCAAAGCATTAGCTACTTGAAAGTTAACTGCATCACCCTTGACGTTAGCAAGGATTAGGTCAGCCACTACATCGAACACTCCCACCAGTCTCATCCCCAATTCCACAGCCGCCTCAGGGCCATGTTCATCCTGCTCTCGTTTAATTACAGAGGGGAGTACCGTCATGGAAGGGGTGCCGAAACACTTCGCATATACTGCTGCGAATACCTTGCCCCAGTTGTTACAGTCTGCCAACTCGGGAATTAAATCTTTTGGCAAACTAATCGTCAAAATCCTGTGTTTTTCCACAGGAGAAGTATTGGGAAAAACTGCCTCCAACTGGTCAAATTTTTCTGCAAGCCAATAAGGTAAATCATCCTTATTTTGTGGGCGCTTGCCGATCACCGAATTGACCATGACGGGACTTATGGTTACACCGCCCGGTCCAGCTGGATGCACCGCAACTCCAGGAGGGACTCCCTGGACGTTGCCTGTAACATACTGTACCAAAGCTCTGTGAACGCGTATCAAAGACGTATGCAAGACACGCAGTTCATCAATCGCAAGCGTCAAATAACGCGGATGTGGGGTATACCCGGCCAAGACTGGCCAAGTGGCCCCTTCAATCGATAAGGGGCCTAAACGAATCGGGGTAACCGGTTGTGGGAGGGCGCCATTAAACCAAACACGGTGTTGCCATGCCGTGAGCGGTACTTCAAGAGTCCGATAAGGCCTATAAACTATAGGAAGAGCGGTGGCTGTATATTCATGGAACAGATTATCAGTTCCATCCACCGCCAGGAAGGTGACTCAAGAGTAAAAAACCTCAAAGTGGTAAGCAGGATCCGCTTGTACCACAAAGATCAGATCGACACCCGCGTCAGGCACTCCATACGCTGTCAAATGAGCTTGGAGCGCTGCGCGACTATGTGCCACGATGTTGACAGCCATTAAGGCTAAGAACGTTCGACAACCTAGTATGAGGCAGCGCTATATAGGGTTTATATTAACACCTTTTAATAACTTCAAGCTTGAAAGAACCTATAAAAACATCAATATAGGAGGTATCACCTTCACACCCGTTTCCGGAAACGTATGCGAAGGGTGTTGTGGACGAGCACAAGCACTACTCAAGCGTCTCGCAGATAAGCAGCCCACCACGTTGGTGGCGCCATGCTGTAGGGATTCTGCACATACACAGAGCTATGCACAGGATAATAGGACCTCAGAGTATAGCGGTGAGCCAACTATGCCCCTTAGTACCCACAATCCCAATCCGACTAGCTTTAGCGTCTCATTCGCAGCGCAGCTACCAATGATTAGACAACCCAGAACACGGTCTCTCTCAGGACTCGCGGGATGAAGAACACTTTTTCATTACTCACTCATACTTGTCCACAACGTGCGTAATAAGAGACACTGTATAGTTTAAAATGTTTATTTCGGGGGGCGTGGCTTAGACTCCGATGGGGTAAGACGCACGCTGTTGGTGCTCCGTCCTCCGGGGCCTAACTAGGGCATTTGGGGAGCGATCCAAGGCACGGGGGGCACGTGAGGTGTCCCCCCCCATACAAGCATACGCCCGGGGCTGTCCCGGACCCAAGGTGGGGGCTCCTTGGCTCGTACGAGCCGGCTGGCGGAGGTGGTACGGAGAGACCAGCCGCCATCTTAGGGACGTTTTGGAGTGGCGATCCGGAGGCTGAGCCGGCACCGGAGGCTAAGACTGGGGAGCGATCCAAGGCACGGGGGGCACGAGAGGTGACCCCCCCCCATACGAGCACACGCCCGGGGCTGTCCCGGACCCAAGGTGGGGGCTCTTTAGCTCGTACGAGCAGGCTGGTGGAGGTGGTGCGGAGAGACCAGCCGCCATCTTGGGGAAGTTTTGGAGTGGTGATCCAGAGGCTGAGCCGGCACCAGAGGCTAAGGCGGCGGGGAGATCGAGGTCGCATAGCCCGCAACAAGCGGAGGACACACCTGGGAGACCCGCGGCTGAGAGGTGAGAGACCCGGGAAGCTACTGGCGGCCGGGAGAGCGGGCGGTAAGGAGGCCGGACCCGCCATCTTGGGAAGCGGCGCGGCTGTGCCCGAGAGGCCGATTGACGCCGATGAAAGAGGCAAGCGCTCGCACTTGGCAATCTACAAGTCCCGCATAGAGGAGACACTACACCGGCAGGGTGAGGACTGAGTTCCCCGGTACGCCGGAGCCCGACGGCGGCGCACATCGCTGGGGGCTGTGGGTCTGGAGACAAAGACCCGAGAGCTGAGGAGGGCCCTGCGGTGAGAGGCGACGGCCTGCAACACCTGGGGAGGCAGGCGGGGGCGACCTGCTGGTGGACAGCCGGAGCGGCTGCAGCCCGGGAGAGGCATCGGACTCCCAGAAGGTGAGGCGCGGGGGGTGTAGATCCCGGGGGGAGAACGTGATAACGCTGGGAGGAGTGAAAAGCCCCCGGGATCGTAGACAACCCCCAGGGAGGTAAAGGTTGGCCTGCTCGCCCGACCACAAACGAGGAGGGGCAGCTGTCATAGGCAGTGAACCCTAGCGCGCAAGGGGGCACTTGAGGCCCTAAGGGACGGGAAGCACCTGCCTGATAGACCGGGACTTGAATCAAGCTGGGAGCGGGGGAGAAGGCCGTGCTTCTGGGAGTGACCTCCCACCCCATATAATCGCCCTGGTGAGCCAGCGCCCCACAGCCTACGATAACGCCCTACGGAAGCAGGGGTGAGAGACGAATCCAGGAGGGAGAGGGCACCAGCAGAGAGAGCGGGGTATTGTGAGCCTGGGAGCACTCATAGAACAACCCCCAAACTAACCAGTAAATCTGAAAAGGAGCCTGGATGGGGATGTGGACCGGGTGGCGCCCTGTTGAAGAGACCGGGCCAGAGTGAATGCTAATCGACAGCATACCGCTCCTGAGGGATCCCTGCGGCCTACCCACGGGCTGGAAAGGGGACTAGTACTGGGCTACACGGCGATACAGGCGACGACCGCACTGAGCCAGATATCAACAGCATGACCAGGCCTCGTACGGGGAAGTCTGTAGCGACCCCCGCCACCAAGGACACATCGATCAAGGATTTGTGGCACAAACGCGCCCCGTCGCCTTTACCAGAGGCCCCTGACATGGCGTCTGCCCTGAAAGACCCCGACCACGGTACTATCACGCAGGCAGTGCTGGCCACTTTTCTGCAAGAGATAAAATCGGAGATTTCCTCCCTTAAGACGGAGGTCAAAACGTACTTGACGGATGTACGACGAGATATTACCGAAATTGGCAATCGGGTGGATGATATGGAGCGCACCATAGACTCTCGTACAGAGGACCTGGAAGATCTCCGTCGCAGAGTTCAGTCAATAGAAGAACAGAACGTAGAGCTCCAGATCAAACAGGAAGATTTAGAAAATCGGAGCCGCCGGAACAACGTCCGCATCCGGGGGTGCCACGGGGGCGGAAGGAGCAGACATACTCACATACGTGGCGGACCTGCTCCAGGCCATCCGAGGTGATGAGGATATCTCCCCCGACGCTAGACCGGGCTCATCGAGTGGCTCCCCCACGAGGCAACCCCAACCTGGTCCCTGACATCCTGACCAGAGTCCACTTCTATGCGGAAAAAGAGGCAATCCTCCGGGCCTCCAGGGCGCACGAGAAGCTGGAATACGGGGGCCATAATATCCAGATCTTTCAGGACCTCTCGCCCATCACTCTGCGCCGCCGTCGGGACTTCCGGCCAGTGACGGCCAAACTGAAAGCGTCCAATATTAAATATCAATGGGGACACCCTTTCGCTATAATTTTCCAATGGGAGGGACGGGCGTCGATCCATACGCTCATTGCGAGAGGCACTCCGGCTGCTACACCTTTCACGGGACTCACAGCCATCCTCGCCCTCCCCTGCTGACTCGGCCTCCCAGATATCGCTGTGCCCGGAGTGGTCCAAGGTACAACGCCACGGCTCGGGATCATCGGTAGCCCACTCGGCTTCTAGCCAAGCTAAGCAAGACATTATACGCCACCTGAAAGCTCTAGAAGAACCCCAGCCGTCGTCAGAGAAGAGGTCTGGCCAAGCGCTCCCATCGACCGAGGGCCCAGGAAATGGAGAATGATTTGTGCTCACCACCAGTACATCTCGCCCTGCCGCGTGGGCCTCTTGAACACGCACACACCCCTACTCTGGAGGACAAAACATGCCCCTGAGCTGCGACAACCCAGTTCTACTTACAACAGGGGTAATGGAGGAAACATCTATGCACTGTGCACAGGAATTTCTTTGAAGATGGCCCTTGGGGGCCTTGTGACCCAAGGGGAACACACAGCCTGAACTGGCCTCTCTAGGCAGGACAGACCCCCAAATGATGCTACAGTCAAAGACGAAAAGTGGTCACGTTCACTACGGTATAAACGACCGGCTTTCCTGGACCAGCAAACTGGAGGCGGCGAGACATCTCCCACCAGTAGGCCACAATGTTATGTGTTACCATGTTATAAGTTTGTTATTGCAGGACCTTATCCATTGAGGGATGCTCAGTATAGAAATTAGGTTGACTGAAACCCACTCTGTTGGGGCTTGATTTCACTGAATATCCCGCCCCCGCCCCATAGTTCAACACTGTGTAAACACTTGTGCCTGCCCCCCTTGACAGCCTTTCAAGGACATTGACAGCAACAATGACGTACTGTTGGTAGATGTATTACATCCGTAACTTCTCTCACTACTGGGAGGGTCCGCGGGCGATCGATCTGCCAGCCGGGGACTGAGATATAAAAAAAAAATAACACTGTATAGATCTCATCCTAAAACCGGCTACTCGTGTGACCACTGGGCCCCCGCACTACTTGGCAGAGGAAGGTCGCACACACCTATTGGGAAGTGGGTAGCAATCAGTTGTCCAGGGCGTAGAAGGGGTGGGTGGAGCTCTAGATCACCTTCCAGGTCACCCTATAGCCTAGGTGAAAGGGGCCTTCATGAGTCGACCCTCCTGACGCAGACCTACCACCAACTAGCTTTTGCACTACTAGATACCACGCCTAGGTCAGGCCAGTACTTTAAGAACACCTTTCGGCGTTCGTTACATCGGGACAGGCCTACCAGGCTCTACCGAGGCCTGCTCCTATACGCCCCATACACTAGATATCCCAAGCTATAACCTTGCCTTACTACATTGATACCCACACACAATTGGACCCGGGACACAAGAGCCCCCAGCTTTCCAAGGTAGGGGCTCGCTCCCCTGATATACTATGAGTGAACACCTTGATAGGCTCCCCAACCCCACGACCACAGTTGAAAGAACAGATGGCTCCCCGGGGACGGTAGCCGCCCGGCTGTCAGGTACCACGTTCCCCCCACCATGTCCTTAGTCCAAATGAGGAGTGACTTCCTCAGAGCCGCCCTGGTTCACACCACTGGGCCGCTCCAGGGCCGGACTGGTTCTTTATGGCCCAGTTGGCCATTATGTTGCTGGTTATTCTTTATTATTTGGTTTTTCTGTCTTCTTTCCTCTCAAATTTTTCTCTCTGCTCGCACAGGCCTGGGAGGATCTGGGCATGCATGCGGGATTCCACCCTGATTTGCTGGCCGGACTGTTGGGGACAGGCTTGGGCGCCGGGTGTCTATCTAAGAGGAAGGGATTATGGATGTGTGCTACGCTCCCTGCCGAAAGGTGTCCACTTAGCGGGAGAGGGCCCCGGGATGGGGGCGGGAGGCGAAGGGGAGGCGTTGACGGATCGTGCTCCATCCTACTGGACCAATGGCACAACTTAAATGCATGACCCTGAATGTTAGGGGCCTGAATTCCCCGAACAAGCGAAGACAAATCTGGAGGTATCTCCTCCTACGCGACCCTGATATTATCTTCTTACAGGAGACCCACCTCCTCTCGGCGGATGTTTCGCGTATGTCCCACCCTAGATATCCGGTACAGGTATGGGCCCATGCACCAACTAAGACTGCGGGGGTAGCAATCCTTTTCAAAGCTGGCACCCCAATAACAATCAGCCGTACTACACGTGATAGAGAAGGTCGGTATCTTAAGATGGCAATATTAACTTGGGGCAACCCCCTGTTGCTACTTAATATATACGCTCCTAATCAGGCGCAAGATAGCTTTCTCAGAGATCTCCTCCGCTCACAACTATCCCAGGAGGATGGGCCCGCCATCATTGGAGGCGACTTTAATTTAGTTTGGGATCCGGGCTTAGATCGCACCGCTTCCTCGTATCAAGGGACCGGAGCTATGTCCGCGACACTTAAGCACGACATACAGGCTCTTGGTCTTGTAGATGCATGGCGATACAGGGAACCTGACACGCGGGACTACTCCTTTTATTCCCATGTACATCGATCTTACTCCCGCATCGACAACTTTTTTATTTCCCAGACACTTACTAGAGCCTTGGAATCGGCGGACATCTCAGACATATCGGTTTCTGATCACGCCCATGTGGAAATCACCCTGGCGGGAATGGGCAGACCCTCGTGCTCCACTCCACGATGGCGTCTTCCTCCTCGGGTCCTGCGGGATCCGGTGGACGTAGACGAAATAAAACAAGCCATACTATCCTATTTCATTCATAATGACCTACCGGACACCCCGATTCCTCTCTTATGGGACGCCTTCAAAGCTACGATTAGGGGCACTATCACCTCTATTTCCATAGCTCGACGAAGGGAGGCTAGACTGGTAGAGGACAACCTCGGTCGCAACATTAAAGCGCTAGAGCGGCAAACTCACATAACGCCCTCTTTACTTGCGAAGAAAAAACTCGCATCACTTCGGGGACAACTAAAGGCCCTAAGAGTAAATAAGGCGGAACACTCCCTTCTCGCCCTAAAGCAGAAATTCTATGGAGGAGGCAACAAAGTAGGCTCCATGCTGGCACGTCGACTCCGCCTCCAGATATCCCGTAACCACATTGCCAAAATCACTTTGCCAGGCGGGGGTGGGCTATTGCGGAAAGTGCCAAACAAAAGGAATTCCTCGAGTTCTTTTCTGATCTATACGGGGCTGCGGACACCTGTGTGGACCAGATAGAACCCTTCCTGGACGAGTGCCCCTGGCCACCTCTGGACACCCACCACCAGCAACAGCTAGAGGAGCGCATTACAGCGGAAGAGCTACTACACGCTCTAAAGAGTATGCCCACGGGGAAGTCACCCGGCCCTGATGGCCTGACGCTGGCCTTTTACCGCCTCTTTCTCCCAGAACTTCAAACACCCCTGTTACGCCTTTTTAACTCGTTTACTGACACCGGAGCTGTGACACCGTCAATGGCTGAGGCGGAGATTGTTCTCATTCCAAAGCCCGGGAAAGATCATACTGCATGCGCATCGTTCCGCCCGATCTCGCTCCTAAATGTCGACGCCAAGCTCTATACTAAAATCCTATCTCGTCGTCTGGCTCCTCTCCTCCCGAGCTTAATTGAACCTGATCAAGTAGGCTTCATACAAGAACGACAGGGAGCGGATAACCTACGGAGAATAGCCCATCTAATACAAAAGGTTCAACACTACGACATGCCTGCCTTCTTACTCTCCCTTGACGCCGAGAAGGCCTTCGACCGGGTCGATTGGTCATTCCTTCGGGCGGTTCTCCGCCGCATAGGACTACGACCTCTCATGATAAACCGCATCATGGCACCGTATGCGGACCCTAAAGCGCGGATCCGGGTGAATGGAATTTTGACCTCTTCTTTTTCCATCCGAAGGGGCACTCGACAGGGCTGCCCACTATCACCCCTGCTCTTCGCGCTCGCTGTGGAGCCCCTGGCGATTGCTATCCGACGATCGGAAGATGTTAAAGGAGTCCGCATGGGCGGGGTGGACCATAAGATCGCCCTCTTCGCGGATGACCTACTGTTGACACTCACGGAGCCTGCGACCTCCCTCCCGGCGCTCATAGACACCCTTTCCCACTTTGAGTTAGTATCGGGGCTCAAGGTCAATCTTACCAAATCGCGTGCACTTAATCTCACTCTTCCCCCCCAGCAGTTAGACGAACTCCAGGCAGTCAACCCTTTCCAATGGGCCTCAAAATCCATCCGTTATCTGGGGATCAATATCACAGCTAATCTTGACACTTAGACGCAGGCTAACTGGCCTGCCTGTAGAACCACTGTGCGAGAGGATCTCCGCCGATGGAAAGCGTTACCTCTCTCTTGGCTAGGACGCCTTAACGCAGTGAAAATGTCCATACTCTCAAAGGTCCTATACATATTTCAAGCGCTCCCGACGCCAATTCCCCATAGAGACATCCTGGGTCTACAGAGAGAAGTGGTCAACTTCATATGGGGAGGAGGAAGACCGCGGCTATCTACCAAGGTTTTGATGCTACCGCGAGAACGTGGAGGCCTAGCGTGCCCGGATCTCCTGGCATACTATTGGGCGTCGCACCTAAGGTATATATCGGAGTGGTCGGTGCGGGCAAGTGAAAAACACTGGTTTCACATGGACCGAGCAGTGGCCTGTCGCCCGCTGTGGGACCTAGCTTGGCTAAAAAAAAGCGCTCGACATCCCAGTGCTTATATTGCCACGCCCACGGTGTTAGAAATATGGGATAGAATCGCAGTACACCAGGGCCTTGCTTCGTTCCCCTCTCCCCTCACTCCGGTGGCACTCAACGCAGACTTTCCCCCAGCCTCCAGCATAAACTCGTTTCGAGCATGGGAAACAGGGGAGTGTCGCATCATTGAACAACTCTTCGAGAACGGGATATTCAAGTCGTTTGAACAGTGTCGGGCGGACTTCAATCTCCCAGTGAATGCTCGGCTAGAATACTTCCAGATCCGCCATTGGCTTCGGGCCCCATCCAGTAGGGAGGGAGCCACGCGACAGCTGACATCATTTGAACTTCTGGTTCGGGCGTTTGATGGGTCTAAAGGGCTAATCTCTCGGACCTATAAGGTCCTTCAACAATCTCAGGAGGTCACGCCCCACACCTACCAGCGCCAGTGGCAGAGGGACATTGGGAGCGAGATTCTCCCTGACCGGTGGGCTCAGCTCTGGAGGGATATCCGGCGCATACTGCGAAGTACGCCACAACAAGAATCGGCATACAAACTTATGACACGCTGGTACTATACTCCTCTTAGGCTGCAGAGAATGTTCCCTGGAGTTACCCCTAACTGTTGGCGTTGCTTGGCGGCTCAGGGATCCTTCATTCACATCTGGTGGGAGTGCCCACTTATTTTTTTGTATTGGTCGGAGGTGCAACAGCACATTAGGGCAGTGGTAGGGTTTCCCCTCCCCAACGATCCGGAGGTTTTCATTTTGGGCCTCCCCCCGACCACACTCAAAGCCATGACACATATGGCCTGGCGCTTGATATTTCAGATGTTTACGGCAGCGAAACAAGTTATCGCATCCCACTGGAAACAGGCCCACACGCCTTCCACAACTTTGTGGTTTACGAGACTCTGGCAGGTCATGGCGATGGAACTCCTTACCCACCGACTGACACACACAGATGCCAAATTTCAGCGCACTTGGCAGCCCTTGATCCAGTACCTGACCCGGTTGGAGCACACTAGAACTATGCCTCCGCGGCTTCGCGCCCTTCAACTCTTTGACGACCCAGTTCTCCCCAGAGGGGATACCGACGAATTGGATACAGCCTAAGCGCACAACAGCCCTATATGTCCTCCTGATGCTTGGCGCCCGTGGGCCGGTCCCCGGCCGACCGCGAACTGACCCCGCATGCCTCCAGGTTCCTCTTCCTTGCGGGTCCTACGACCGGAGAGATGTTAGCCCTCTGATTACCTCCTTAGGCCTCTTTCCCTTTCATCCATTTCCTTCTCTTTTCTAAGTATATTTGTTTTTTCTCCTGGTCACTCTTTATTGCAAAGCCGACGAACCAGCATGTCCAGCTGCCCACATACCATCTTCTTGCGCAAGGTGCGACCATTTAACCATAGTGGTGGGCCCGAAAGAACTACAAGGGCAATACAAACACTTTCGTCGGCGTAACAACCGAGGCGACACTCTCTCCCTTCGCTTATGGGCTGCAATGACACGCAGACCGCAAAAAGGCAGCAAACCCAGGGGTCTATGCACTGTGGTAATGGTAAAATGGTGAATTCGACATTACGACACTTGAGATATAGTAGAGATAGCGTAGGATGATAGGAAAGCTAATAACCAATAACTGTCGAGAATTAAGTTATATTCGCATACGTTTCTTACCTTACTATCTATAGCACTTCTGAACGCGGCCGGCCCAATGTGGTTGTAGGCGGCTTGCTGTGTTCTTCCCTTGCCCAGTCGTAAGAGTTACTGCCTCGATAACTTGCACTGCCGGCCCTGCTAGGGATGTAGGCGGAATGCAGTGGAGATGAACTTTACTTTTTTAATAAAGTTGTTTTAAAATAAAAAATGTTTATTTCAACTATCGTGTTCTAAGATACAGTACACGTGCCAGTACTATCAGCATAATGCATAACGATAAAATAAGAAGCATAGTTACTATTCCATAGAATACAAACGGGGACAGCATTTTATAGAGACAGTGGATATAGGGCTAAATGGCCTTACCACCCTCCCCGTGCTAATAACTAGTTTATTATAAAAACAGAAGATCTCTGGGCTTTGTCAGGCGGACCCCCATACCTCAATATCTAGATGCAGGGTTTACATCATCAGACAAGCACAGCTCTTCTCCCTGGAAAGGTTTTTCTCCAAGTGTCACAAACAGCGAGATCACAATATTAAAAGCACACGAATTTCTCCAGTGCAGCTTTATTCTGTGTTATGTCTAAGTGCGAGGGGCTGACCAGATCAGCAAGAACAAGGGACGTTGTTTTTCGACCTTGTACATGCTGTGCAGACGAAACCCACAGGGAACAGGAGAAAAGGTGAAAGGCAAAAAGGCAGACAGTTCTAATATAGCCGGGCACAAGCAGAGTCTGGAAAACAAAGTCACAAAGTAACGTGTGCAAAAAAGGCATCATGGCAGCCAGGCCTAAGCTAACTTAGCAATGTAGGCAATGAGGCCACAAACCACACCACAGTAAGTAGAAGAATGGCTAAAAGAGGATGTGGTCCAAAAGGACGACATGCTCTCTGCTATTCTTCCCTATTCCCTAACGGCAAAAAGATATCTTATTCAGGAACTAACATGTGCCCTGTTAACAAAAATGGAAAAAAGAAATAAGAACACGGGTCCTACAGACCTTAAGGGTATTTACAGAAGTACGATTGAAGGTACCTTTCAAGACAATAATGTACAACAGGCAGTTAGGAAAATAATACGCCATTGGGATAAATTTCTACAGACTAACAAACAATACCCAATGCGAGAAGCCATTCCCCAATATATACCGCCCCGAGGAGATGGTAATAATGACGACCCCCGTAACCCAAATGCAAAAGGGTATTACGTATTCCAGTGGGTTTACACTCCTTGGAAACATCCTTGCCTGACCCCAGAAAAAATCCAAGTGGTTATTATGATGAAGTAGGAGCAGCGCTCAGTTCATGTGTCATGACTTTAGTGGATATTGACATGTTCTTTAGTCTGACCGTGCCACCCGATCTATGGCGTCAGGTCCGGAGACAGGATTATGCCGATGACCTGGGTGACACATGGGAACATATATCAGAACTTGACCTTAATAGGAAACCAGGACAGAAACCAGACAAATTGATATTGGACCTCCCTGATAAAATTTTAACATATATGCAGACTATCGTTCACCGCCGGAAAATACATTGGGCAACATTGACCGCATGCAAACAAAAAAAGGATGAAGCAGTGACAGACTTCTTTACTAGATTTGAGGAAGTTTTTCATGATTTTAGTGGACAAGATACCTCGACAGACACAGGCAGACACTTATTTGTTGACAAGTTCGTCCAAACTTTATTGCCAGAAATTTCACAGAAGTTAAAATTAGCAGAAAGTACTTGGGCCACGTCAACGCCAGTCAGTATTCTGGACATGGCACAGTATTATGAAGGCCAAATAAATGAGGAAAAAGACAAGAAAGAGTTTAAAACAAAAGACCTTAAGAATAAAATTCTATTACAACAAGCGTACGGTCTTAAGAGAGGAAGGGGTCGGGGAGTGAGTAACTACGACCCCCCCTAAACGTTTAATGCAGGACCCAGTGACATTTGATCCTCTGGGAACCAACCAATGTGCTTACTGTAAAAAGGAGGGACATTGGCGGTCTGAGTGTCCACTGCTTCGTCAAACAGGAAGGGGTCGGGGTATGACTAGGGGTCCCACTCGCAGACCTTCCCCCAGTGACAGAAGAAACTACTTTGATAACCCTGAACACACAAAGACTTACTATGCCGATGACTTCAATGAAGATACCACATCCGGGGTATATTTCAACTAGGACAGCGTAGGACAAGAGAAGGGATCAGTTGTGATACCGGTAGACCAGTCAGGCCCATATGTGACAGCAGAGATACTGGGACAATTGCAACAGTTTCTGGTAGATACCGGGGCTCCCCGTAGCGTCATTTCCCAACAATTGATCCCTGGGACGCCCTTGTCTGGCCATAACAATTTATCTGTTGGTTTCGCTGGAAAACCAATTCTCAGTCCCGTGTCAAAACCACTTGATCTTACCATAGGCCCCTTCACTGCCAACATGCCGTTCCTACTGGCCCCAAACTGTCCTGATTACCTGTTAGGATTAGATTTACTCAAACACTTTCATGCCCGCATATCCTGTTCGCCGGACGGTGTGTACATCACAATGGGGAAACCAGATAATGTCAAACAATATGTCAGTAAGGAAATACACCGTCATTTATCCACAGTACCGTCTTCGGTATGGGCAAAATGTGACACTGACGTTGGTTTATTGCAAATTGACCCTGTACATATCCAGGTTAAGCCAAATGCAGTCCTGCCAAGAGTCCCCCAATACAAAATTTCTCAGGAAGGTGAAAATGCACTAGTTCACATAATAGAGGACATGACCAGAAAGGGGGTAGTTGAGGAAACTAAAGGTAATCTGTGTAACAGTCCTATTCTGCCCATCCTCAAACGCGCTACATCTGACGCAACGGAAAAGGTATACAGATTTATTATTGATTTGCGCGAGATTAATAAAATAGTAATTCCACAATTTCCTGTAGTCCCAGAGTCACCAACGGCATGTGCATTCTCTGTCATAGACCTAAAGAATGCATTATTTTCTATCCCAATAGCGCCCTCTAGTAGATATTTGTTTGGATTCTGCCTAAAGGGGCGTTCCTATCACTTCTGCCGCGCTCCTGAAGGCTATACAGAAAGCCCAAGTATCTATAGTCAAGCGCTTAAAAGACAACTTGACACACTACAACTACCACCAGGCGCTGCATTGTTACAATATGTCGATGACTTACTCATCGCAGCAGATAACACGGAGATTTGCACCAACACCACTTTGTTGTTACTTCACCATCTTGCTGAACTGGGACACAAAGTATCCAAAAATAAACTGCAATTTTGTCGACCACAGGTCACCTACTTGGGTCACCTCTTGTCGAAGGGGGGACGATCACATGACTCAGGACAGAATCAAGACAATCATACATACACCCATTCCCCGCACCCAAAAGGAATTTAGGGCACTCATTGGCATAACATCATACTGCAGCCAATGGATTCCCAATTTCACCCTTATCATCAAACCTCTCCTCGCCCTCACTACTAAAAACACCCCATACCCTCTGCCTTGGTCCCCAGACTGTCAGAGTGCATACCAGCAGCTTCGGGATGCCTCTGTTCCTCCCCCGTCCTTGGTACACCTGATTACAAAAAACCATTCTCCCTCTATGTCCACGAGCGAGAGGGTTGTGCACTCTCTGTCCTATGTCAACCACACGGAGATAGACTACGCCCATGTGCATACTTCTCGGCCATACTAGATCCCGTGGCCAGAGCGCTTCCTGGTTGTTTGAGAGCGGTGGCTGCAACAGCCATCTCCATCAGACAGACAGCAGGCCTTGTACTAGACCACAATCTCATGGTCCTTGTTCCCCATTCAATGGATATATTACTCAACCAGACTAAGACACAACACCGCACAAGTGCACGCCTCACTGGTTATGAACTCACCTTGCTGGCACCACATGTCATACTCAAACGCTGCTTAACTTTGAACCCTGCTACCCTTACCTTCAGAGCAACCTAGTGACATGCACGATTGCATCTTCACCACAGAAGAACAAACAAAAGGGAGAATAGACCTTACAGACATGCCCCTACCCAATTCTGATGGCGACCTTTACGTAGATGGGTCTTGTTTTAAATTACCAGACGGCACCACTACAGCTGCTTACGCCATCACTACACTACAAACAATAATTGAGACAGCCCGTATCCCATACAAATCCGCTCAGGCAGCAGAACTTGTTGCACTTCTCAGAGCATGCGAATTGAGTCAGGGCATCGATGTGAATATTTTCACAGACAGCCAATACGCCTTTGGCGTGGCACATAACTTTGGCCGTCTGTGGAAGGAAAGAGGCTTCCTAACTTCCCATGGCACAAAAATACAACATGGCGAGTTAGTCCAAAAGTTATTAACAGCACTGACATTACCTAAACATGTAGCCATCATAAAATGTAGTGCACACCAGAGAATAGTTGATGACGTGGGTCGAGGAAATGCCTTTGCCGACGCCACAGCAAAAGACACTGCGCGCAGTCGGCAGGATAAAGTGTACGTGCTATACTCCCATGCCGAACAACAAGCAAATGTACATGAAGAGGTCAAGGAGATTCAACAGATGGCCACCACAAAAGAGATAGAACAGTGGGGACAAACAGGGATATTGGACGGTGAGAATTGCTGGAGAAATGGCCCCGATGGGGAGAAGTGGAAACTACCTGTGAGAAGTTGGCCTGGTATATGCTGTTCACTAATTAAAGTGGACACCTTGCACCAGGGCAAATCGACTCTTATGGTAGATAGGTTTAAGACAACCTTTTAAAGAAAGCTATCCTAGTGGTAGCTGTGGAGAGCAGCCTTCAGGCTAAGTCTTGAAGGAATGTAAAGCAGCTTGTTTTACCATATAATCTCTTGAATCACCAAATGAAAAGACACCACACAGGTATATATATCAAATATATATGTATTTATTTCTAAATAACTCTCTACTAATCTCTTTATGAGATTAGAAGACAAGCATATGCACAAATCAACGTTTCTCAATATGTTAAGCACAAAATATGGCTGGGGCCCTAGGGGCGTACCAGACCATATACTAAAAAAGGGACTTAGCAACAATGACTTGCAGGGAGACAAGGCCTAGGGCCTTCAGAAGTGCTGGGGCCTCACGAAGCCACCCAAGGCAGGTAAGTAAAGGACCCACGGGGGACGCGTGCAGTGTGGATACACAGGCGCGGATCGCCGTTGACTTCAATGGGGCAAGTCGCGGTTGGAAATTAAGAGTTCTAGGATACTTCGGGAGAACCTACAAGCAAGTCACTTACAGGGTAAGTAGTTCTAGGGCCCACACCCACAGGAGCACCGTAGTGCTGGAGTTACCTCACCCAGGGAAGCCGGGTGCATAGGTGTCCTTTGGTGTCGGGTCGCGGCGTCGTTTTCAATGGCGAACAAAGAAGACTTGCTGCTTGCGGGAGCTGAAGAAGTGTCCGGTGGAATCCAAGCCTGGATTCTGAAGAAGGATGACCTGAAAGCAGAGGGGACAGTGTTCAAAGTCACTTGGCAGTGACTCGGGGCAAGGAAGATGGATGCCCACCGTCGTCAGTTGATTCAGGTCGGTTGCGGGTGCCTTGACTCTTCAGCCACGAGGTCCAGGAGACGACGACCAGGAGCTGGATTCTGTGTGTCCCACGAAGTCTGCAGCTTACTGCGGTGTCGGCAACTCGATTGGAGCCAACAAGCCTTGGCAACAGCAAGTCTCGGGGAGATGAAGAAAAGTCGATGGCACAGACCAGCAAGGTCTGAGGGACTCACCCAGCGAGGGTAAGTCAGGGCAGGCCTGGAGCAACCAGGGGAGCCTTTTGGTTTCTTTAAGAAGTCTTCTGGGGACCCACGAGCCGGCTGGCAAGGGATCGCGAAGACACCTCGGGCGGAATCACTCAACAGGGGCCCACGGTCACTCGGGACGGTGTAGGCCTCTGATCTTCGGAGGGATTCCTGCTGGAGGTCGGGACCACACGTGGTCCAAAGCACAAGTTTGTAGAACGTTGTGAAGGGGTTGCACTCGACAATAGTGCACGGTACCCAGGGGTCGCGGTTCCTCGTCACTCGTGAGGTCCACTTGCCTCAGCTTCGCTGGGGACTCACGATGGCCTTGGAGAAGTCAGGAAATCCACTTCTTGGGCTGCAGGGACTTCGGACTCCGGCGGGAGCGGCGTAGTTTGCGACCGTCGTTGTCGTTTTTGGTGCCTGCCAAGCAGGGGAGTCACTCCTTGACTCCAAGGGAGATTCTTCTGTCTTCCAAAGGTAGTGGAACGTCGAAGGGCCAGGATTCTTCTGTAGAGCGTCGTCCAGGGGTTATCTAACTAGCAAGTTCAAGGGTTCCCCTTCTTATACTAAAAAGAGGGGATGGACTAGCTCTATGACCCCACCTATGGGAGGGTCAAGGGAGGGGGTGGCTACACCCACTTCCCTTTGTCCAGTTTCGCGCCAGAGCAGGGGCAGGTAGCTCCTGAGCCGGTTTGAACTGGCATATGCACAGAGGAGCCTTCTGCTCCCCCAGTGCAGGACTTCAAAGCACTCTAAGAGTGCACCCACCCAGCCCCAATACACTAAACCCTGTCTGGGAGGTGGTTACACCTCCCTGTGACAGGATGCCTATTGTTGGGCTTTCTCCACTGTGAGTTTCGGTCATCAGCAGGAGGGCAGCCCAGTGTCTGTGACTGGTGGCATCCATTTTGTGATGCCAGGGCTCTTCAGGATTCTACCGCGTTTCCACAGCAGGTACATGTCTTATCCCTCTAGAAGGGTGGAATGCTACCCCCGCCGCCAGGATTGGCGGGGGGGTAGTATTCCAAGATGTTTGACACCAAACACAACATGTTTTGATGCAGCCATTCCAAAGTTAGCATTTTACCGCGAGGATATAATGCACTTAAGAGTATATGGTTTAACCGCATCCACAAACAGCACCAGAGAATAGACTCTGAGAGCTGCAGAGGGGCCCTGCTCAGGCAGAGGCACCCCCTCACATAGAAGCCAAGCACCTTGCCCTCAGGATTGATAGGGCCTGCCTTAGGGGTGACTGATAGGTTTATATGTGTGTGCAGGAGAGATATAGGAAACCTATATCTCAGTGAGGGGTGCTAGCACCACCTCACCCAGGCTGCAGTAGCAGGCCTGTGGTGTCAGATTTAGTCTGCTTCCCAGGGGTGGCATAATACATGCTGCAGCCCCTGGTAGGCCTGTGAAGTACCTATGCCCTTGGTACCTAAGGTACCATATACTAGGGACTCATAAGGCACCACAGTATCCAATCACTAGTGCACCTAGAGTGCACTCCATGTCGTTTAGAGAGAGCAGATAGACTGGGGCCCTGAATAGCGGGGTCCCAGTCCAACTAAGTCATAAACCAGCAAAACACCAGGAAAAAAGTGGGGGCAACCATATAGTCAGATTCCACCTTCCTACATAACCCCCCAAACGAAAGGAGATAAGGCTAACCTTGACCAGTTGAGCCTTTATTGATTAAGTGGTCATATAAGGAAGCACCTGCACTAGCATGGTTGCCCCCTGTCTTATGGTCCACTAAGCAATCCCTCACCCTAAGGGTATGAGAGGGTCTCCACCATGGGGAATCACTACCTCTGGTGTGCTTTGGTAAAGTACAAGGCTGGTGGGGTGTCTGAGTAGGGAAGTGAGGCCCTAGGAAGGTTGGCCTCAGCTTCCTCAGATCACTGGTCACCATGTATGCCTGTCTTTCCATGACTGAGTTGCACTTTGCTCTAAGGGTCAACCTTTGACTGCCTACAGCTGGGGGTTGGGTCCCTTTGGATGGAACACTGGAGGGACATGGCATGTTTGGAACCTTTTGGTCCCAGGTTTGCCCTTGCCTAACAGAGTCCTTCTGGGGGAGGTCCCTACATAAAGGTATGGGGGATCCCTCAGTGGGTTGAGGAATTTTCACCTGGCTAGGGCTACTAGACTGGGTGCCCCTAATCTGCTGTTGGGGGTTCCTCTGGACAGGGGGCCCTGGGGGTCCACTGACCTCCCTGACATCTGCAGCCCTGGGCTGACTGAGGCAGGGTAGAGAGGGGCAGTTTACCTGCTCCAGACTGGGTACCACCTTGGAAGGGTCCTCTGCCATCAGGGGTGGGGCCAGGCCAGGCCTGACTACCTCTGTGGCAGTTCCTTCACTAGGGGTAGGGTCAGTTCCCTGAGGAGGCTGACCCTTACCTACTGTCTGGAGGGAAGAAGACTTTTCTTCAACCCGTGTGCTCTCTTCTGGGGAGAGTGGGCCATTCTTCCAGGCTCCATCTCTCCAAAATCTTGGGCTGGGGCTGTGGCCATCACAGCCCCACTAACCTTTACAGGGACACCCAACATCCTCAGATGGGTTTGGTGTTCAATTTCAGCCCAGGCTGAAATTTCCAGATCATTGCCCATCAGGCAATCTACAGGTAAGGTTGGGGACACTGCCACTCTTTTTGGGCCTGTGACCCCCTCCCAGCTGAGATTGACTATGGCCATGGGGTGCTCTGTTCTGACACCATCAATGTTGGTCACCTGGTATTTAAACTCAGGTAAAAGCTGGTGAGGGGGACTAGTTTCCCTGCCACCATGGTGACACTAGCCCCGTGTCCCTAAATGCCACAGCTTTCTGACCATTAATTATTGGCTCCAGTCTGTACCTGCCCAATGCTGTGGGACCCACGGTAAAGGTGGCAAATCCTATACCACCATCAGAATCTGAGGAGTCTGTTGAGGGGTCCTGTCTGAACTAGGGCCCACCTCTGTTCCTCTTGCAAAAGCACCTAACTTTTGGGTGCACTACTCCCAACTGGAGGATTACTACTGGTAGTACCAGGAGGGGTGGTAGTAGTTGTTGGAGGAACATTTTCTTTATTGCCAATCCTGGGACAACTGGGATCAGATTTCCAGTGCCCAGGCTTTTTACAGACATGGCAATAGGGTTTCTTTTCAGGAGAGGAAGGAGTTTGGGACCCACCCCCAGAAGAGGACTTTTGGGGCCCTGTAGCTGACTTATCCTTAGATTTATCCCCACCTTTCTCTTGGGACTTGGTAGAATCTTTCTTGTGGTCACCACCCTGATTCATAGGCCTTACTCTGGTTCTGACCCATTTGTCTGCCTTCTTTCCCAATTCTTGGGGAGAGGTCAGATCAGAGTCCACCAGGTACTGGTGTAAAAGCTGGTTTTGACAATTAAGGATCTGTTCTCTCATCATTAGATTATAAAATCCTTTGAAATCAGTAACCCTACTGCCAACCAGCCAACCCTCCAGAGCCTTGGATGCACAATCTACAAAGTCTGTCCAGTCCTGAGTCTGTGCCTTCTGGGTATCTCTGAACTTCAACCTGTACTGCTCAGTGGTTAAGCCAAACCCATCTATCAGTGCACTCTTCAGAACCTCATAATCATCAGCATCAATCAATCAATCAATCACGGCATTTATAGAGCGCGCTACTCACCCGGGAGGGTCTCAAGGCGCTGGGGAGGGGGTAAGTTACTGCTCGAACAGCCAGGTCTTGAGCTGCTTCCTGAAGGCGAGATGGTCCTGGGTTCGCCGAAGGTGAGTGGGGAGGGAGTTCCAGGTCTTGGCCGCCAGGTAGGAGAAGGATCTTCCTCCGGCGGTGGTTCTGCGGATGCGTGGTACGGTGGCGAGGGCGTGGCTGGTTGATCGTAGCTGGCGTGTGGGCGTGTAGAAGGACATGCGGTCGTTGAGGTACTTTGGGCCCAGGTCGTGGAGGGCCTTGTGTGCGTGGGTGAGGAGTCTGAACGTGATTCTCTTGCTGACGGGGAGCCAGTGCAGGTCTTTCAGGTGTACGGTGATGTGGCTGTGTCGGGGGATGTCCAGGATGAGTCGTGCGGAGGCGTTCTGGATGCGCTGGAGTCTCTTTTGAAGTTTGGCTGTGGTTCCGGCGTAGAGGGTGTTCCCATAGTCCAGTCGGCTGGTGACGAGTGCCTGGGTGACGGTCTTCCTGGTTTCAGTGGGGATCCATCTGAAGATCTTGCGGAGCATGCGCAGGGTGTTGAAGCATGAAGATGAGACGGCGTTGACTTGTTTGGTCATTGATAGGGAGGAGTCCAGGATGAAGCCCAGGTTGCGTGCGTGGTCCGTTGGCTTGGGTGCGGTGCCCAGGGCCGGGGGCCACCAGGAGTCGTCCCAGGCGGAGGGTGATGAGCCCAGGATGAGGACTTCCGTCTTGTCTGAGTTCAGTTTAAGGCGGCTGTTCCTCATCCAGTCGGCGACGTCTCTCATCCCGTCGTGCAGGTTGGCTCTGGCGGTAGTGGGGTCGTTGGTGAGGGAGAGGATCAGCTGGGTGTCGTCGGCGTAGGAGATGATGTTGAGGTTGTGTCGGCGTGCGATGGCTGCGAGGGGGCTCATGTAGACGTTGAAGAGGGTCGGGCTGAGTGAGGATCCTTGTGGAACGCCGCAGATGACTTCGGTGGCTTCGGATCTGAACGGGGAGAGGCGGACTCTCTGGGTTCTTCCGGCGAGGAACGAGATGATCCATTCCAGTGCTTTCTCTCGGATTCCGATGTTGCTGAGGCGCTTCACTAGGGTGCGGTGGCAGACGGTGTCGAACGCCGCGGAGAGGTCCAGGAGGATGAGGGCAGCTGTTTCCCCGTTGTCGGTTAGGGTTCTGATGTCGTCGGTGGCTGCGATAAGGGCGGTCTCGGTGCTGTGGTTGGCCCGAAACCCGGACTGCGAGGGGTCGAGGATCCATTCGTCTCGAGGAAGGCGGCAAGCTGTCTGTTGACGGTCTTCTCGATGACTTTGGCCGGAAACGGAAGGAGCGAGATGGGGCGGTAGTTCTTGAGGTCGGTGGGGTCCGCCGTTGGTTTCTTCAGGAGGGCGGTAAGCTCGGCGTGCTTCCAGCTCTCCGGGAAGGTGGCGGTGCGGAAGGAGGAGTTGATGATGTCCCGGAGATGGGGTGCGATGGTGGCGTCGGCTTTGTTGAAGACGTGGTGTGGGCAGGGGTCGGTTGGTGATCCGGAGTGGATGGAGTTCATCGTGCGGGTGGTGTCTTCGGTGTTGATCGGGGTCCAGTTGCAGAGGGTGGTGGTGGCGGGCATTGGTTCGGCGGTAGGGTGCGTTGTTTGTGCGTTGAAGCTGTTGTGTATGTCGGTGATCTTGCGGTGGAAGAACGCAGAGAGTGAGTTGCAGAGGTCTTGCGAGGGGGTGATGTCGTTGTTTCCGGCGCTGGGGTTGGAGAACTCTTTGACGATGCTGAAAAGTTCCTTGCTGTCATGGGCGTTGTTGTCCAGTCGTTCTTTGAGTGCCGACTTCTTGGTGGCACGGATCAGCTGGTGGTGTTTGCGGGTGGCGTGCTTGAGGGCGGTCCTGTTGTCTGTGGTCTGGTCGAGTCGCCAGGTTTTCTCGAGAGTGCGGCAGTTCTTCTTGGATTCCTTGAGTTCGTTGGTGAACCAAGGGGTTTTCTTGCTTCCGGGTCTGCTGGGAGGGTTTTTAGTGGTGCGAGGTCGTCGGCGCAGGCGGTCAGCCACTTGGCGAGGTTGCTGGCTGCTTCGTTTGGGTCCGTTGTGTCGGTGGGTGTGTTCTGGCTGAGGGAGGCGGTGAGCTGCTCGGCGGTGATCTTGCTCCAGCTCCGGCGGGGAGCCTGTTGCGGGTGGTGGTGGGTCGCAGTCTTTCTGAAGCTGAAGTGGACGCAGCTGTGGTCGGTCCAGTGGAGTCCGGTGGCGTGGCTGAAGGAGATGTGCTTGCTGGACGAGAAGACGGGGTCAAGCGTGTGGCCGGCGTAGTGGGTGGGCGTGTTCACCAGTTGCTTGAGTCCGAGGTTGGCGAGGTTGTCCAGCAGGGCGGTGGTGTTTCTGTCGTTGTTGTTCTCCAGGTGGAAGTTGAGGTCCCCTAGGAGGATGTAGTCGGCGGAGGGCATGGCGTGCGGGCTGATGAAGTCTGCGATGTCTTCGCTGAATAGTGTGCGTGGTCCCGGGGGTCTGTAGATGAGGGTGCCTCGGAGGGTGGTCTTGGGGTCCGTGTGTATCTGGAAGTGTAGGTGTTCGGCGGCGGTGAAGGTCTCGTCGGAGTTAGTCGAGATGCGGATGGTGTTCTTGTGTACGATGGCGATGCCTCCTCCCGTCTGGTTGACGCGGTCCTTCCGGGTGATCTTGTATCCATCCGGGATGGCTATGGCGATGTCAGGCGCTGAGGAGGCGTTCATCCAGGTTTCGGTGAGGAAGGCGATGTCCGGTGCTGTTGCGTCGAGCAGGTCCCAGAGTTCCACGGCGTGCCTGTGGACGGAGCGGGTGTTCAGCAGGATGCATTTCAGGTGGTTGCTGCTGTTGCTCGACTTGGCGGAGGTGGTGCACGTCAGGGGGCAGGTGAATCGGCAGGTTTGGCAGGTGAAGGGTCCGTGGGTGCGTCTCGGTGAGGCTCGGTAGCAGGCAGGGTTCCGGCCGGCATTGAGTGCGGTGAGTGTGGCGGCGTCGTAGGTCCGTCGAGTGGTGTTGCATCGGTGGGATCCAGGGGTTCTGGCGCTGGGCGCGGTCCAGTCGCGGACGGGCGCAGACGGGCTTGCCTTAGGCGCGCCTTCGGCGCGCCAGCGGCGCGCCCGCTGCGCACGTCCGCTGCGCGGCGTGCAGCGGCCGCCATTTATGGGGAGGTGGGAGGGAGGAGCAGCTGGGAGGCGGGAGGCAGGGGCAGCGAATGGGCAGTCAGGGGCGGGGCCGCAGGGACGCAGCGGCGGGAATGGCGATAGGCAGCGAGGGGCACAGAAGGAAAAACGGGGGGGAGAGCAGGTAAATCACGGGCACAACAACAGTGGGGCAGCGAGGGGCACAGAAGGAAAAACGGGGGAGAGCAGGTAAATCACGGGCACAACAACAGTGGGGCAGCGAGGGGCACAGAAGGAAAAACGGGGGGAGAGCAGGTAAATCACGGGCACAACAACAGTGGGGCAGCGAGGGGCACAGAAGGAAAAACGGGGGGAGAGCATCCTCCTCTCTAACAGTGAGGAGCTTGTCTCTTCCTTTATCTGAAAAGGAGAGCCACAAGATTGCTGCCCACTGCTTTTGGGGGACCTGCTGTACTCTACAGGCCCTCTCCATAGCAGTTATCCACTTGTGGATATCATCCCCACTCTGGTAGGGAGGAACAACCTTGCTCAGGTTCCTATGGTCAGGAATATATTCTCTGCCTCTAGGGACACTGTTGCTGCCACCAGGGGGTTCTAACCCCTCTCTTCTAGAAGCTCTCTGGATCTCCAGGGCTTCCCTATCCAGTGCCAACTGCTTGGTTCTGAGGGCCACTTTGGCTTCCTCATACTGGAGCATTTTGCACCTTCTCTCAGAGGAGGTCTCTCTTAAGGAAAAGTATGAGCTCCTCTGCTGGACAAATTCTCTGCCAGAGTGATAAGAGTGGTCAGATTCCCTGGAAGGGGATCTGTGCCTCTCCTCCTCTCTGTCAGTTCTCTTAGGGAGAATTCCTCTGTCCTTTTCAGGCCCCTTGAAGCCTGGCCCTTCAATCACAGAGTCTTGGTCATTCTGATTTTCATCATCTGACCCAGATACTATGACTGACCAACCCACTGATTCAGACCCTTTAGCTCCTAGAGCCAATCTAAGGTCATCTGCTGTCAGCAGATCTATCAGGTGTAGTGTTGAGGGACTCTGTCCTAGCTTCAGGTGTCTTTCAACACACATGGCTCTCAAGTCAGAGAAAGCCATGTCCTTATACTGAGGCTGAGTGGATCCACCCTTTAAGGACATTCTAGTGTTGTGCAGTGTTGTACTACCTACACTAGTTTGTGGCCTACTGATCCTAGCTTGAGCTGTGGAAAGGGTGTGCTATCCCTTGGCACACAGCTCTAAGTTCAGTAGAACTTATTGATACTAAGCTTGACTTTATATGTACCTTGAGTACCTATAATGGTTTTCAGTTAGTAATTCAAATAGAGATTTTCTGGTAAAACAATGGCAAGCTGGAATCCCACACGCTGCCCACCAATGTGAGAAGTTGGCCTGGTATATGCTGTTCACTAATTAAAGTGGACACCTTGCACCAGGGCAAATCGACTCTTATGGTAGATAGGTTTAAAACAACCTTTTAAAGAAAGCTATCCTAGTGGTAGCTGTGGAGAGCAGCCTTCAGGCTAAGTCTTGAAGGAATGTAAAGCAGCTTGTTTTACCATATAATCTCTTGAATCACCAAATGAAAAGACACCACACAGGTATATATATCAAATATATATGTATTTATTTCTAAATAACTCTCTACTAATCTCTTTATGAGATTAGAAGACAAACATATGCACAAATCAACGTTTCTCAATAAGTTAAGCACAAAATATGGCTGGGGCCCTAGGGGTGTACCAGACCATATACTAAAAAAGGGACTTAGCAACAATGACTTGCAGGGAGACAAGGCCTAGGGCCTTCAGAAGTGCTGGGGCCTCACGAAGCCACCCAAGGCAGGTAAGTAAAGGACCCACGGGGGACGCGTGCAGTGTGGATACACAGGCGCGGATCGCCGTTGACTTCAATGGGGCAAGTCGCGGTTGGAAATTAAGAGTTCTAGGATACTTCGGGAGAACCTACAAGCAAGTCACTTACAGGGTAAGTAGTTCTAGGGCCCACACCCACAGGAGCACCGTAGTGCTGGAGTTACCTCACCCAGGGAAGCCGGGTGCATAGGTGTCCTTTGGTGTCGGGTCGCGGCGTCGTTTTCAATGGCGAACAAAGAAGACTTGCTGCTGAAGAAGTGTCCGGTGGAATCCAAGCCTGGATTCTGAAGAAGGATGACCTGAAAGCAGAGGGGACAGTGTTCAAAGTCACTTGGCAGTGACTCGGGGCAAGGAAGATGGATGCCCACCGTCGTCGGTTGATTCAGGTCGGTTGCGGGTGCCTTGACTCTTCAGCCACGAGGTCCAGGAGGCGTCGACGACGACCAGGAGCTGGATTCTGTGTGTCCCACGAAGTCTGCAGCTTACTGCGGTGTCTGCAACTCGATTGGAGCCAACAAGCCTTGGCAACAGCAAGTCTCGGGGAGATGAAGAAAAGTCGATGGCACAGACCAGCAAGGTCTGAGGGACTCACCCAGCGAGGGTAAGTCAGGGCAGGCCTGGAGCAACCAGGGGAGCCCTTTGGTTTCTTTAAGAAGTCTTCTGGGGACCCACGAGCCGGCAGGCAAGGGATCGCGAAGACACCTCGGGCGGAATCACTCAACAGGGGCCCACGGTCACTCGGGACGGTGTAGGCCTCTGATCTTCGGAGGGATTCCTGCTGGAGGTCGGGACCACACGTGGTCCAAAGCACAAGTTTGTAGAACGTTGTGAAGGGGTTGCACTCGACAATAGTGCATGGTACCCAGGGGTCGCGGTTCCTCGTCACTCGTGGGGTCCACTTGCCTCAGCTTCGCTGGGGACTCACGATGGCCTTGGAGAAGTCAGGAAATCCACTTCTTGGGCTGCAGGGACTTCGGACTCCGGCGGGAGCGGCGTAGTTTGCGACCGTCGTTGTCGTTTTGGTGCCTGCCAAGCAGGGAGTCACTCCTTGACTCCAAGGGAGATTCTTCTGTCTTCCAAAGGTAGTGGAACGTCGAAGGGCCAGGATTCTTCTGTAGAGCGTCGTCCAGGGGTTATCTAACTAGCAAGTTCAAGGGTTCCCCTTCTTATACTAAAAGAGGGGATGGACTAGCTCTATGACCCCACCTATGGGAGGGTCAAGGGAGGGGGTGGCTACACCCACTTCCCTTTGTCCAGTTTCGCGCCAGAGCAGGGGCAGGTAGCCCCTGAGCCGGTTTGAACTGGCATATGCACAGAGGAGCCTTCTGCTCCCCCAGTGCAGGACTTCAAAGCACTCTAAGAGTGCACCCACCCAGCCCCAATACACTAAACCCTGTCTGGGAGGTGGTTACACCTTCCTGTGACAGGATGCCTATTGTTGGGCTTCCTCCACTGTGAGTTTCGGTCATCAGCAGGAGGGCAGCCCAGTGTCTGTGACTGGTGGCATCCATTTTGTGATGCCAGGGCCCCTCAGGATTCTACCGCGTTTCCACAGCAGGTACATGTCTTATCCCTCTAGAAAGGTGGAATGCTACCCCCGCCGCCAGGATTGGCGGGGGGTAGTATTCCAAGATGTTTGACACCAAACACGACATGTTTTGATGCAGCCATTCCAAAGTTAGCATTTTACCGCGAGGATATAATGCACTTAAGAGTATATGGTTTAACCGCATCCACAAACAGCACCAGAGAATAGACTCTGAGCGCTGCAGAGGGGCACTGCTCAGGCAGAGGCACCCCCTCACATAGAAGCCAAGCACCCTGCCCTCAGGATTGATAGGGCCTGCCTTAGGGGTGACTGATAGGTTTATATGTGTGTGCAGGAGAGATATAGGAAACCTATATCTCAGTGAGGGGTGCTAGCACCACCTCACCCAGGCTGCAGTAGCAGGCCTGTGGTGTCAGATTTAGTCTGCTTCCCAGGGGTGGCATAATACATGCTGCAGCCCCTGGTAGGCCTGTGAAGTACCTATGCCCTTGGTACCTAAGGTACCATATACTAGGGACTCATAAGGCACCACAGTATCCAATCACTAGTGCACCTAGAGTGCACTCCATGTCGTTTAGAGAGAGCAGATAGACTGGGGCCCTGAATAGCGGGGTCCCAGTCCAACTAAGTCATAAACCAGCAAAACACCAGGAAAAAAGTGGGGGCAACCATATAGTCAGATTCCACCTTCCTACACTACCCAATTCCTACTTACTGCCATTTGTAACAATGGCCCATGGCCCAGCTCATGTCAGTGCAAAAAGTACGGCTGCACTGTTAGAACAGGTGTGGGATCACCCTGATATCAAGAAGACAGCAGAACAACATGTTAAACACTGTATGGTATGCCTGCAACACAATCCAGGAAAGGGGGTAACAACTCCAAAAGGAGGGTTCTCCCCTCCGAGCGCACCATTCGAAGTCTTGAAGATGGACTTCATTGAGCTCGAACGATGCCATAACTTAAAATATGTTTTGGTCATTGTGTGTGCTTTCAGTAAGTGGGTGGAGGCGTATCCTACAAAAGACAATACTGCACTAACAACTGCAAAGACATTGTTAAAGGAATACTTTCCCAGATTCGGAATTTGTAGAATTTTATGGAGTGATAATGGACCCTATTTCATTGGACGAGTGATCAAACTAATAACTGATAGCCTAGGCATACACCAGAAGTTTCATGCTGCTAATCATCCACAATCCCCCGGATTGGTGGAAAGACATAACGAGACTCTAAAGCTCAAACTAGCAAAGATCCAGGCATCTACGGGCCTCCAGTGGCCAGATGCCCTGCCTTTGGCGCTCATGTCCACTTGTGCAGTTATCCACAGCAGGTCCGGCCTTACACCCTATGAGATTGTGTTCGGCAGACCAATGAATGTGTTGGGTCCACCGCGCCCGAAAAAGATTAAAGAGCCTGAATATCCTATTTTAATAGATTATGTAAAGGAACTGACAGACAACCTCTCTTTGATTCACCAACAGGTACACGAGTCATTACCAGATAAATCGGAGGGCCCAGGACACCTACTTCGGCCGGGAGACTGGGTTGTCACAATGAACTTTCAACGTGCAAAGAATCTGGAGCCCAGATGGAAGGGGCCTGAACAGGTCCTACTTGCAACCCGAACAGCAGTCCGAGTCACCAACAGGAAGAATTGGGTACACGCCACGCACTGTAAGAAAGTGCCAACGAGCCTGGCCCAACAACAGAGGTCCGAGGACACGGCGATAATACACAGCGCCCTCAACAAGGAAAGAGGGGAACAGTATATTGCCACAGCCGACGAGCTACTCTTTACGGACCAAACAACAGAAGGAAAAGACAGGTACAACCTGAGACCACGCACGAAGAAATAAAGGGGTGGCTCCAAGGAACAATAAGGGTTCTACTTCAAAGGATGGGACAGGAATAACGTAAGGTATAGCTAGCCCAATTAGTTAGATCAACTTTGCAAAACATTGCGTATGCTGAATCAGACTTTGCAGATGCCAGGGGAGCAGAAATTCCAGACATCTAGATGTGCAGCACCAGAGACTTTAGCAAATTGCTGCAGCTCCCGAAAGCCAATTGACAATTAGACAGAGAATTGCGAAGACACTCGCGGAGGGAGAGAGTTAGTGAAAAGGGTGCGGCGTTGGTCGTCGGAAGAGCAGAAGAGGTCCACTGTCCTGTCCTGCATCCGTGAATGCCCGTTATTTCCACCCCCAACGGCAAGTGACTCGTATGTCCAAACATCGAATGGACAGGATCAGAGGTTTCAAGGTGCACAAAAACGCCACAACTATTTCCGTTGAAATAAGCATACTTTGCCCAGGACTAGAGATAGAATCAAAAGTAACCACATGGTGGCCAAGGAACTGTCGTAAAAGTTTTATAGCAGCAATCTGCCTAGGGCCACGACTTAAATTTCCCGATTTTTCGCCTGACGGCTTCTACCAGGGGCCTGATTTGCCTGATCTCAAACAAGCAGTGTATGAAACAGTGCTCCAAGCAGTAGGAGACAAATTATTAGATGATATGAACAATTCAACACTGCCCATGGATACAACCTTAAACTACACAGCCAAGTGGACACCTACAGAAATACACATTTGTATCGCTATAGATAACCCTGAATTGCATAATTCACATCCGTTCTATTTCACTTGTCCTCGCAACCCACACCAAAGCAGAATTGAGACTCTTTGCTTGAACGGAGTGCTATTTCCGCCCTGTTGTGCCCTCAGAACAATTTACACTGAACAAAAACTACAGAGACTTCGAGTAAATATCCTCAAGCTGATCCTTGAGGTAATAGGTACCGAGGTGGTCAGAGACTGCAGCACCGGCACAAGATGAAGGAGAATAAGCAGACCGCGTCCAAATGGCCTGGACGGAAATAGACTATTGTTATGTTAATATTACTTTTCATCCCTCTTGTCAGTATATGTGTAGTTGCTTGGTATCTGCAGAACACATACCCCGTGCATACACTCATGCCATCAACACCAGTACCAGACCATCAGTACCTAACTCTTGCTCCCCATAAACAAGGACACCGCTTGCAATATGTGAATAATACATTCATTCAGGTTTTACATAATACCCATCTCGGATATAATACCACCAAGTGCTGGGTGTGTGGTTTCTTGCCATCTTCATTCAATGCAAAGGCACCTCTTATTCCCCTACCGTTTTCCTTTAATGGGTCCTGTGGTGCATGGGGGGAGTTCAATATTGCTTCTTATATCAAAGATACTGACACAACAGTGCAGAGCCAGCTTAGGGACCATCTTTATTATCTATGCTGGCACGATGGGATTAGAGTATTCGGAACTATGGAGGAGAATGAGGAATTTACAGGGTATGATAAATCATCTATATTGTTAGCCTTTAAGGAGAGAAAGGTGGCCGAGGTAGCTATAATCCCAATACCTGTGTATGCCCAGGAAGCCTCATTTTGTGTCCAAGGGAAAGGGCCGATCACGGTTGGGAATAGTAGCTGCTCCAAAACAGTGACGCTGAACTGCACTGAGTCACCACCATTCGTGGCTTCACAGAACACCTATTTTGTTTGTGGCGATCAGGCATATGTTTGGCTCCCTAAGGGATGGTCAGGCAGGTGTTATATTGCCTTTCTCCTTCCTCCCGTTTACCTTGCACCACCCGCTTATCATATGACACACCGACTTGATAAAAGGGAACTGCAGGTCGACCAGACAGATACATCGTTGCAACAATATGTTGATTTCAATTTGGGGTTCTTTTTCTTCATTGGCTCTGTGGTAAATAGTAGGAAGATACGGCGACTCACAAGGGTGGTTGAGGCTGTCTAAACTACACCACGGGAGCCCTAGGCAACTTAACGGCAGAAGTCCAGGCGACAAGGGTGGTTGCCTTGCAAAATCGTTTTGTCTTAGACGTAATGCTAGCAGATAGGGGTGGAGCATGCCGCGTCATAGGGAGCAGCTGCTGTGTATATATACCTGACAACGCCCCTAGCGTTTACCAAGCCATCGCAAAGTTGCATAAAATAGCCACTGAGATACACCAAGAGACAGGGACCTGGACTTGGTCAGGGTGGCTCTGGAGCATCCTTATGTCCTGGGGTTGGAAACTACTGATCATAGCAGCCTGTATCGGGGGCGCTATACTAGGATGTTGTATTTGTATTCAGTGTATACCCCTGATTTGTTCCATGTGTACATCTGCATGCACATCCTGCATCCCTAGGAAAACGAGTATACACGATACGAATAAACAAATGATGCTCAAACAGGAGGTAAAGGATTTGATGAACATAGATATAGGAGACATGAATGATGATGCTGCAGGGGCTGCTGAACAAGAGCAGACTACCGACTTTCCAATGATTCCGCCACCTCCTGTTGAATCAGACAACACACACATGTTCTCCCGGGCCCAATCCTCCTATGACGTTCCATCCCCGAACTTGCCTGTTGAATCGGAATATACAAGCATGCTCTCCCAGGCCCAGTCCTCCTATGGAGTTGTGTCCTCGAACTCACACCGCCCCCTGTGCCGGCTCTAAACACACACGCCTGTCTATATGCGCTGACACAATGGACATTAGCAAAGGCTAAAAGGAGGGACTGTTGAACGGTACAAAATGCTGCATGTTAAGTTAGCCTATGCTGACTTCCATTTTGTCTCTTAGCATCCATTTTGTGTCTCTCTCTCTCTACTGTACTTCGCTGCTTGCCAGGTGCCAGGGACTTTCCAGGCCATGGGCCGCTGAGCGAACACAAATATGCAAACATGCTTACGCACAGAAACTAAAGGCTCGCCTCTGTGTAAATGTTCTAGACGCACAGATGTCCACCAACCGCAAAATGTACGAATAGCTATTCTAAAGAATTGTTTGCATATGAACTGGGAGTTCTCTCTCTGCAGCTTAACAGCTTTGCATGTTGATCTATTAATATTTACTTTGCATATAGACGGGGCTTTTGGACGCTTACTGTTTTGTATATGAGTAAGAAAGGGAAATTCCATCGCATGAACCATGTTTGAGTAAGGCTTAAAAAACTGTATAAAACCTGTCTTGATTTGAATGAAGGGCAGTTCCCTCTGAGACACTGAACTGCTGGTGCATGTAATGACGGAGCCCCGCTCATGCGTGATTTAATAAATATATGTCTTTTTGCATTTCACTCCAGTGTTGATTCTGATTTCTGAATCCGTAGACAAGGTGTCCCTACACCGGTGAGACCACCAAAAAGTCTAATTTCTACAACATCTTAATGCTTGCCCAGTTAATCGACCAAGCTAGGCGTCGCTCCTCAAATCTACACCTGTGTTACGTAGAGTTTCGCTCTGCCTTTAATGCAGTTCAGCGTAACTTCTTGTGGTCCAAGTTGCACAGCTTGGGAATTGCTCCTTCAGTTCTTAGTGGCATACAACTGCTGTACTCTGACACCTGGACAAGGGCATAGGTGCAGTGTTCTCGAAGAAAATACCTGCGAGTTACGACCTTAAAAAAGGATGCGTATTGACTCTGTCCCTTTTTAGTTTGTATCGAGCTGAGCTGACAACTGCTCTCAGCAGCCTTAACTCTCACTCCCCAAAGCTGTCTGGATTCAGCACTTCAGACATGTTGTAGGCAGATGATGCCGTCTTGATCAGTTACACGAAGGTTGGCCGTCAGCGATTAATTAACACAATTTCCTTGTACGCTGTAAAACATGGGCCCTGAGTCAATCTCGATAAAATGAAACAATAATCATCATCATCAACAGCTTTATTTCGATCACAAAGATCATAAAAGCACGCAGCACAGAGAAATAAATAAAACATTGTTAAATAAATATATAAAAAACGACGTTGCGATAAAATAGTTTACAAATGCAGGGTACAACAAATTTAAAAAGGAATAAAGTGCTTCATACAAATGATTTCCCACGCCTGATCCACAGTGCATACCAAAATCTCGAGAGGCCATAAACCATTACTCTTCGTGTGTCAGTACACAAAATTCTTGGCACCTCGAGGTAGTGACCCGGGCCTGCCAATCTACACAAAGGAAGTATCCATTTTTTCCTCAGGGATGAATAACGAGGACAAAAGAAAAGTAAGTGGACAATGGATTCCGGGCAGGCTTTACACATAGGGCACAGATCACCAGTAAAAACATTTTGGGACCATTTAGAGCAAAACAGTTTGGTGGGCAAGGTAGAAACAATGTTAGTGACCACTAGATGAAGTCCGCCACTGATTTTCCACCTAGATGGTTTATCCTTGGAATCTGTGCCAGACTACAAATATCTGGGAGTAATCTTCGACTAAAGAGGTGCTTTCAACAAACAGTGCTGTGCGATACAAAGGAGAAACAATACTCTAACTTCTGCCTTTTGTACCATAAAGAACCTTTAAATGGAGTGTCTCTTCAACCACACCAAGTCATGGCTGCTAAACAGGTCTCCTCTATCACGCATGACGTCGACGACCTGAGAGGAAGAGCTGATAAATTGGTACATATAGACGAGCGTTAAATCTTCCATGCCGTGCCTCTCCAGGCCCAAATTTGTCTCGAGTTCGGCCTCTGGAGACAGAACGTAAGCAGCCTGTGTGCTTATCTGAAATGTTATTATAGGTTCAAAAATGAATCAAGAGCCATCTTAAGTAGTATTGTGTGGAAGGCCATAATTGATCCAAGAAACTCCCAGGCTCACGATTATCTAAACCTGGCTCTAACCACGTTCAAGGCAGAGGCACTTTGGGCCCTAACCCTTTCCAAACCAGCTTTCAACAGAGCCATAAACTCATCAGGGAAAAGGATCTCATCCCTCAGCCATAAAGCTATGCTGTCCAAGAGATCACATACTTGGATGATAATAGGCTCATACAGCCTCCTAAAGCCCTAATTGAATCTCGGGGAACTGTTTGGGCTAAAGTCTAAGCAGGGCTTTAAGTGGGACGGGTCTGTCCGGGTCTGAGCACCGGCAGTTATTTTCAGGGGTCCTCGAAACGGGTCTCTATCGGGCTCTATTTTCGGGCCTCGCAAAGGTAGTCCGTTTTCTTTTTTTTTTGATTGGACTGCAGTGAGAGCATGCACATGGCTCACTACTGAGAAGTGGAAACGTCATGCCAGGTGAGCCGCGTTGTAGGGGAAGGGAAATCCTTTAAAGAGAGCCATTTTCTCTCAGGATTTCCCTTCTCTTTTTGCAGCGCAGGAGCAACATCATTGTGGGGTGATTAGGAGAGAGACGATGAGGCGCGCAACGCCCATTGCCCCGGGCTGAGACAGCTTCCCGGGCGCACACACAGCCGCGCCTGAGTACTTCAGAGGTCTTTAAAAGACCATTTGCTTGTAAATGAGGCTCTGTTGTTTTTCACCCCTTTTTAGAGCCCCTGCATCCCCACTCTGCCTATTGCTGAAAGAATTAGCCTCCCCTGAAATTTGGCTCTAGTTGCGCCTCTGGAGACGACCACAGGCAGCCAACTCCAGCACGACCCTGCTCTGACCTTTCACAGTGTCTTGTTTTAGTGCTACGAAAACACACGCTTTGCCTGGCTCACTTACTTCTCACACCCCCTCTTTAATATGAAGATAGTAGCGTTGGAATTACCTTTATATTCCCATACTGTGCTTCACATGGAAATATAGAAGGGCAGGTTCTCACCACCCCAAATTAGCTGTTTGGTATACTCTCTCAAATGTAAGAACTACAGGTATTCAGTATCTGTCAGTCACGGCCAATTTAAAGCAGTGTTCCGATATAGAAATGGACAAAGGGTTATGTTTCTGAATTAGCGTATTACACTGAAAAGCTGGTTTACATTTCTTTCGATGGATCAACCTTTGTTTAAAACACCACCAGAGAAGGGTGGTGAACTATGGTCCACAAAGAGCAACTGAAAGCTTTCTTGTTCTTTATCAGAAACATCTGCCTGTCAATGGTTATCACCAGCCTTTTCGGCCCATTAAGAAGCTGGGTGGATGAGTATAATACGGGGTGTTTAGGATCGGGGCGGAGGGTGCACGGAAAGAAGGACGGATAGGTGAATAAAGGGCGAGTGGATGGATGACCAGATGGATGAATGAATAGCTAGATGGATGGATGAATGTATGGATGTATGGATTGATGGAAGGAAGGATGAAGCGATGCATGGACCAGTACTTAGGATAGGCGGGTGGGCTGATAGATGCCTAGGATAGGTTCTGGGACAGATGTATGTATGGATGTATGGGCGTATGGATGGATGGCACAGTGTATAGGCTAGGCGGGTGGGCTGATAGATGCTTAGGATAGGTCCAGGGACACATGTATGTATGTATGTATGGATGGATGAATGAATGGATTGCTGGCTGGATGAATGGATGGATGGATGGATGGAAGGATGAATGGACCAGTACTTAGGATAGGCGGGTGGGCTGATAGATGCTTAGGATAGGTGCAGGGACAGATGTATGTATGTATGTAGGTAGGAATGTATGGATGGATTGAAAGATGGTTGGATGGCGCAGTGCTTAGGATGGATGGATGCAGGGCTTTAAGTGGGCCAGGTCTGAGCACCGGCAGTTATTTTCAGGGGGCCTCGAAATGGGTCTCTATCGGGCTCTATTTTCGGGCCTCGCAAAGGTAGTCCGTTTTCTTTTTTTTTTTTATTGGACTGCAGTGAGAGCATGACAATTGATGTGCGCATGCTCATTTTGCTCACTACTGAGAAGTGGAGACGTCATGCTAGGTGAGCCGCGTTGTAGGAGGAAGGTAAATCCTTTAAAGAGAGTGTTTTCCGAAGGTAGGATAATTGGAGGGGATTTTCTTAAGCACACAATGCTAGTTATCTTGATTTAGACCATGCCCCTACTTGGATAGGCCACACCCCTTTAAGAGGTTTTCCCCGCCCCTTTTAGAGCACCCCCAGTTTCTTTTTCCCACTTAAAGCCCTGAGTCTAAGTTTAAGCTGCTGAACCTACGGCTCGGAGGACTCCCTACATGATTCAACTCTCCCGTTTCAAGATCTTCCTCTGAGGTCGTATGCCGCCACTGTAACTACACAAAGGAGGATATTTGCCACAGTGTCTGCACTTGTCCAGCTTTAATGTCGGAATAAAAAGGTCTGCAGGGACAGCACCGAATCAGGATTGGAATACGACCGGTCGGCAGGCGATTATAGCCTGTCTTCGAGGAGAGGACCTGGCGCTCTGCTAAAATCCCTAAAGTTAGTGAGCGTGGCAGACTCAAAATGAACAAACTCAGACTTACAAAGGAGCTCTCCCTTTCTATGCCTTGGCACTTGATTGCAACTTGATGGAGAAACTGCCGCAGAAGACACTGTACTAGGTCTGAGGCGCCCTCTGTCGTTCACCACATATCTCGAAGGGCACTTAATATTTATGATTAAGCAGTATGGACTTTTATTTTGCACTTAGTTCTATCAAAGCACTAATATACCTCTTTTGGCCGAGTATATCCTGCCTGGTGAAACTGGTCATGCTGAAGCATCTCGCACTTTCTCCTGTGTATCTGCACTAGCAAGGCAATTAGCTTTTATGACCTATACATAGGGTGACCAGGCGTCCCGGATATGCCCGGACAGTCCCGGTTTTTCACGAGCTGTCCCGGCAAATTTCAAGAAATTAAGGTCTTGTCCCGGTTTTTAGAGAGGGTCAGCTGAAAACGGTGGGAGGTATCTTTTTAAGTTTTGCAAAGCAGGGATAGTTAGCTGCTGTTATAAGAAGTCAATTTAATTAACAGGCATGCTACTGGCTTTAAAAATAGCATTTTATGTACGTTCTTACTGCCTCTTCTGTAATTCTCTGCTAAGGAGCACTCTCATTCTGTGCGCTGTGTGGAAGTAAAATTGCAGTCCTTCTTCTATTTTGGGGAAATGTCCCGGTTTTTGGCTTTAAAATTCTGGTCACCCTACCTATACAGCTATTCTTTTTAGGTCTTGCAGACCTAGCGCTGGAGCGTGCATGCGATCCTCGCTCTGCGAGGCTTATTGTAATCGATAAAATTTCTGTAGTGGACTTGTAGCCACGCCCATCATTTTCATTGGCTGGCGTCATCATTTATGTTAAACGCTGGCCTCCGATTGGAAATGAGGCTTCTTGGTTAATGCCCTGTCTCCTTTTGGCCCCGCCCCCCCGGACTGGATAATTTTCTTGCGGCGTTTCACTGTCTCCTTTATAAGTCTGTAAGCACTCTTTTATTGACATTTTCAGCGCTGTCCGCTTCGGCTGCGCTTGTTTTATGCAGTCACGCAGTGTCGTGATCTGTTACCAGGGAAATGGCAGCAGTAAATTACAATCCTGGCTTGCTTTGTCAAAACTCACAATGGGAGCATAAAAAACACTGTGGAGTGGAATCTGCTGATTCCAAGGTACAAGCAGGGAAACTGATGCAGCTGACCACATTCTGCCGAACCGTCTCTAAAACGAACAGGTAAGCAAGGCTCGCTGCGTGTTCATTCACACTTAACTTGCCAAATAAACCTGGTTCTTGTTTACAGACAAGAATATTTTGTAAAAAGGAATACGCGTTTTACCTTGAATTGCTGCAAGTGTGTTTCCCATTTAAGGAAAGTGCGATATCCGTCCCCCTGGACCGCGCCGCTTGCCTCATACACTCTATTTACAGACTGTGTAAGACAGGAGCCCTAATGCAAAGTGAAATCCATCAAGCCAAACTGCTGCAGCAGCATTGCAAGTCTAACATCACCGAGGGAGCCCTCGTCCTGATTACAAAGCAAACACAAGGAGATGATGGACGGAGTGCTGAACATTGCAAACACTCACCCCCAGTCACAGATCTGGGTTGAATCCATCATCGTTCTTTAGCTCACTTTGCCACCCCAGTTCAGACACAGCCATATGCAAATCAGTCTTGACCCTGTGCCTCATGGGAACAGTCCAGCCCGAACTGCCAAGCCATGTCTTCACTGGACCGGAAACAAGCATCCTGGGACCGGTTTCTGGCTAACAGCCGTCATCAGCCAGGCTAGCTTGAATCCAGTGGCAAAGTGAGCAAGGGACCCACGTCTGGGCATACCCTGCCAACTTAGGGCGAACAAAGCAAACACAAGGAGATGATGGACGGAGTGCTGAACATTGCAAACACTCACCCCCAGTCACAGATCTGGGTTGAATCCATCATCGTTCTTTAGCTCACTTTGCCACCCCAGTTCAGACACAGCCATATGCAAATCAGTCTTGACCCTGTGCCTCATGGGAACAGTCCAGCCCGAACTGCCAAGCCATGTCTTCACTGGACCGGAAACAAGCATCCTGGGACCGGTTTCTGGCTAACAGCCGTCATCAGCCAGGCTAGCTTGAATCCAGTGGCAAAGTGAGCAAGGGACCCAAGTCTGGGCATACCCTGCCAACTTAGGGCGAACAAAGCAAACACAAGGAGATGATGGACGGAGTGCTGAACATTGCAAACACTCACCCCCAGTCACAGATCTGGGTTGAATCCATCATCGTTCTTTAGCTCACATTGCCACCCCAGTTCAGACACAGCCATATGCAAATCAGTCTTGACCCTGTGCCTCATGGGAACAGTCCAGCCCGAACTGCCAAGCCATGTCTTCACTGGACCGGAAACAAGCATCCTGGGACCGGTTTCTGGCTAACAGCCGTCATCAGCCAGGCTAGCTTGAATCCAGTGGCAAAGTGAGCAAGGGACCCACGTCTGGGCATACCCTGCCAACTTAGGGCGAACAAAGCAAACACAAGGAGATGATGGACGGAGTGCTGAACATTGCAAACACTCACCCCCAGTCAAGTTTTTGGCTTTAAAATTCTGGTCACCCTACCTATACAGCTATTCTTTTTAGGTCTTGCAGACCTAGCGCTGGAGCGTGCATGCGATCCTCGCTCTGCGAGGCTTATTGTAATCGATAAAATTTCTGTAGTGGACTTGTAGCCACGCCCATCATTTTGATTGGCTGGCGTCATCATTTATGTTAAACGCTGGCCTCCGATTGGAAATGAGGCTTCTTGGTTAATGCCCTGTCTCCTTTTGGCCCCGCCCCCCCGGACTGGATAATTTTCTTGCGGCGTTACACTGTCTCCTTTATAAGTCTGTAAGCACTCTTTTATTGACATTTTCAGCGCTGTCCGCTTCGGCTGCGCTTGTTTTATGCAGTCACGCAGTGTCGTGATCTGTTACCAGGGAAATGGCAGCAGTAAATTACAATCCTGGCTTGCTTTGTCAAAACTCACAATGGGAGCATAAAAAACACTGTGGAGTGGAATCTGCTGATTCCAAGGTACAAGCAGGGAAACTGCTGCAGCTGACCACATTCTGCCGAACCGTCTCTAAAACGAACAGGTAAGCAAGGCTCGCTGCGTGTTCATTCACACTTAACTTGCCAAATAAACCTGGTTCTTGTTTACAGACAAGAATATTTTGTAAAAAGGATTACGCGTTTTACCTTGAATTGCTGCAAGTGTGTTTCCCATTTAAGGAAAGTGCGATATCCGTCCCCCTGGACCGCGCCGCTTGCCTCGTACACTCTATTTACAGACTGTGTAAGACACGAGCCCTAATGCAAAGTGAAATCCATCAAGCGAAACTGCTGCAGCAGCATTGCAAGTCTAACATCACCGAGGGAGCCCTCGTCCTGATTACAGCACTGATAAGGAGAAAACAAGCATTGAAAATGCAATAGGTCTCGCCTTTGATTAAGTTAAAGCTATTTGCTTTGCTAATGGTATTGTATAGCAAAGCAAATGGCTTTAACCTAATGAAAGGCGAGACCTATTGCATTTTTATGCTTGTTGATTAAGTTAGGTGCTCCTGCCCTGAAGCTTGTCATGAGTCCACTAGAGGGCAGCACATCATAAGTTAACTCCAACGGAAGGCATCTGCATAAAATCCAGCGTTCTTTAATGTCTGGTAAGAGAGGCCAGCGCGTGTTGGCCTCGACCCGTACGCGTGCACATCTTTTGTCCGTCCGTACGCGTGCACATTGGAATCCGTATTGATTCCAAAAGGCCCTCGCATGGGGAGAGCAGCGCATGCGCGCTGCTAACGCTAGGCGAGACCTAAAAAAGATACAGATAGATGGTGAGGACGACAGAGAGAAGGTTGAAAACAGAAAAAAGGTAGAGGTGCCATAAAAAAGGCAAGGTAGGAGGAACCAAGAGAAAGCATGTAGGGGGAGAGAGGCAGAGACGAATAGCTAGGTAGGGGAAAGTAGGGAACAGATAGAGAAAAGGGAACGTAGAGATGAAGAGGTTGCATAGTGAGTGAAGAGAGATTATGTGAGGGTTCACTTTGTAACTTGCATGTCAGACCTTTCATTCCCAATGCACCATATATTTGAAAATATGGTCCTACTCTTCTTTCTTTTTCACGCAACGGAGCACAACAACTTCACTTACTGCGCTGTGTTGTGTGAAATGTTACTATCCCTCAAAGATTTGGCACAGGTGTCCAGAATTACATTGTACAGAGCTCTACTGCCTTTTGGCTAGGGTTGCGCTACTGAAACTACATACATGCCTACAAGCAGAAAATCACTATCTGTTAATAAAAGGAAGTTTTTCAAAGAATGAGGGAGAAATCCATCCAAGGTTTCAGCCTGGAGCATTTGCCTGCCAGGTGACAGTGTGGGACTAGAAGATTCAGGGATTAGAGCACATTGGTCATGTTATGCAGGCATTTCTATGTGTCTTCTTCGTTTTCCCTTAACTGGAAATGTTGAAGTAAAAACTTTATAGAAACCCTGATTACAATAGAATTAAGTTCCTCCGTTCATAGAGTATTCTCTCCTACCAGCTGTCCCACAATCAGCTGCTGAAGTACTTTAACCTCAGGGCCTGGGGAACTGCACAGGCAGCAGGAATTATAGCTACACCCATGACAGGGCTATTAGTGCTGGTGCCAGATGGTGTGAGACTATTTGTTGTGGACCCCCCTGCTCCCCCAAAAAAGAGACCTCCTTCTCCAAGGATTCAATCAGTACCACCCTCCAATGGTGCCCCTCTTCTCCACACAGACCCACTTTCATGTGTAGTTAACTTCTTTTACACTGCTACTCATTCCAAGTATGTAGGGTAGACTAGGGTGTTGGGGAGTGTTATATTACACACATATTATACAACACAATGTAAGCCAATGTACAGGAAATGTTACCTGAGGCCAGGACCACTGGAATTATTCAATTGTCCGGCCGCTGCGATTTTCACATAGTTATAGATTTGCTGCATTTGCCACATAATCCATCATCTGCTGCATATTCTGCAGATTTTACCTCACACGATTCAAAAGTTACTAAAACGGCAGCAACAGGTTTCCATGCAGTGGAAGGCCTTTTGCAAAGGGTAACTGGTCACCTTTCTGTTGCTAATTGCTATATTTGAGTATTAAACTGGTTCTTATGAGGTGCAACCTATGCCCAGACAGTGTTAACAATTTTAATAAGCATTGGCATAGCCAATAGGTCTAGCCTTTGGGACCTTATAAGTGTTTACCTCTAGAGCTATTGGTTTTTGTAGTGTTTGTAATTTTGCTATATTTTGATGGCATATTGCAGTAATGGCAATGGGGTTTATTAGTTTGAGTAGATTGAGGAATTACCAACGGAACCAGAGAAGCAACTAGCAGTACTGTCTGGACGACTAAGAATGAGGAATTACCACTGAGAACAGAGACACAGCCACAGCACTGCCTAGAGGACCTAAAATGTGGGAATTACAGATGAGACCGGAGAAGCAGCTAGCAGCACTGTTTGGAGACTTAGAATCAGGAGTTACCCTTGGGAAGAGAGTCAGAGCTGCAGCACTGCCTGGAGGATTTAGAATTGGGGGGTTTCTGACGGGAACAGAGAAGCAGCTAGCAGCATTGTGTAGAGGATTAAGAATGAGGAATTACCACTGGGACAAGAGAAGCAGCTGCAGCACTGCCTAGAGGACTAAGAATGAGGAATTACCACTGGGAACAGAGACAGCTGCAGCACTTCCTAGAGGACTAAGAATGAGGAATTACCACTGGGCACTTTTTAGAGGAATACAAATGAAGAATTACCATTGGGACCAGGGAAGCAGCTAGCACCACTGCCTAGAGGACTTAGAATGAGGAATTACAGACGGGACCAGAGAAGCAGCTTGCAGCACTGTTTAGAGGACTAAGAATGAGGAAGTGCCACTGTACAGTGATGCAAATAGAAATTAGTATGCACACTGCTTACGCTTGACCTCAAAATAACAAAATAATTAAGAAATACTATGATAAACTTTGTGTCAACATAACGCCACATAATTTGCCTTTTCTTGCTGCATAATTTACTCAAGCATGCAGCATTATTTGGCCCTCCCTGGATGCATAATTCCAGCCCCCTACTTAAGACAATGAAGACGACAACGTGAAGGAGACAAAGATCACCCATGCTGGGAGGCATTATATGTGAAGACTGCTCAGTCTGGAGGAATACAAACTCAGCATTCAAAACATAACCTAGCAGTTGGGATTGTGTTTACTAATAAGTAATTATTATTATCCAAAGGAACCCTATTTATCAACCTTAGAATAATGAATGAGTATAGAAATACAATAAGGCGGTAAACTTGTGCCTTGCAGTTTCCATGTTGCCATTTGATTTTGGTTCATAGCTCACTGTGCTATATTAGGATCGTATCTTATGAACTGCCATTAATGAAAGAGTCTGTGTGGCAAAATGGTCAACCACTGAGCTGTCCCCATAACAAAAGACAATTCTTTGATCTGCATGTTACACATTGTGCTTCGCTGTAGGCACACTATCCCTCTGTGCTAATTTATGAAGAGTCAAAACTCAGATCTCTCAAACAAATACATTAATCACCACACTTAAACTGACATTTTTTAGCTTATAAATTGCTGGCACACACGGGATCTGAAGTCTGTGCATGCAACCCTGTAAGAAGTGTCAAAATGCAACACCACCCACCCCCTCCCCACCCACACACACGTATACCTCCCCAAAGCTTGGCCCCTGGTGAGGTGACACCAGCCCCTGAACAAAAGCGGAATGCCTTGCCCTATGCTGGGGCAGGAGGAGGCGCAGCAAACCATTTACATGCAGAGAGAGGTCCATTATCATTCTGTATGTGATGATAGGCAGGCAAGCAGAATAATAATGGGCCATAGCAGTGTGTGTCTCCTATAGTGAGAGTTAAAAAGCTCTGAGTCTTCTTACAGGGGGACAGCGGAGCTCCCTCTAATGTCCAGAATTACGAACAAAAGCCGTCCGTGAAAGGGATCATCTCAGACAACAGACAGGCATAGCTGCCAAGGTTTCAGATTGCTTATGTGCGACATTTTCATAATTTCAGTGTAATTATGAGTGACATTCAACGACTATGAATGACACTTTCTCGCGAGCAAAATCAAGCAATAAAGATGTAAAAATGGCCTCGACAATCGCCCCTCTCAACCATACACTGTGTCAGGCCTTTCAAGGCTCCAATTTATACCTGACTCAGACTTGTAATGTGCATATTCTAGTGCTTTCAGTCACATATGGGACATTGTAGCAGTAGAATACAGAAGTCACTGACCACCACTGCCCCAACTAGGACAAAATTTAGTGATTGTATTAATCAATCTAAGATTTCATGAGATTAATGTAAAAGAATGCTTTTCTCTTTTATTTTGCTTAATTTGCCAGGTCAGCTCTTCACCACTTGAGCGGTGTGTTCTTTGGTGTTAGACCTGGCATCATTGGCGCGGGTCTCCCTTCCTCTTTTCGCTTCCTATCTTCTATGTTGGCTGGATTTAGATGCTCTGGGCGCGGTGCCACTGCCAATCAGTGCCACAGCGCGAATGCTCCCTGTGTAAAGATAACTGTATGAATTGGGATAACCATAATTGGCTTGTTTGGTTTACCTGTTAGTCCCTAGTATAAGTGCACTGTGTGTGCCCAGGGCTGGTAGACCAAATACTGCTGGTGGGCCTGCAGCGCTGATTTGCACTACCCACCGAAGCAGCTTTTAAAGTATGTCTGTGTAGCATGTTCTAATAGCGAGTTACCCTCCATATCACTGTTTACTATTGTGAGGCTATCCGTTTTCATAGGCCAGAATGGGCAGGCTGAGTATTACATCCCATAATCCTACCTGACCCCAGGAACCTGATAGGAAATTCGAATTTGATATGTTTAAGCTCAGGACATTGAGATACATCTTTTAGTAAGGATCATTTGCATAGCCCGTGTTCGAAAATGCCTCTGCTAGAAACGAGGTATTTTCTTGCCTAAGCTTTCCTGCAGGCTTTGCTAGTGTGTGTATTGGCCGTCTGGTTTTGGAGCAGCAGGGCCAGCTGGGTCAGACCTGGCTGGAGAGAGAGATCGGCATTTAGAGTATGGGGAGGGGTGACTCTTTGATCTGAGCAGGGCCGTGCCTGGCAAGGTGAATGATGGCTCCACCTCCCACTGGGCGTCTGATAGCAGACCCTCTGATTCTCAAAGGGCAGGATGTCGCCTCGTAAACCAAGTGCTCCCCGACCCCACCGAACTGGTTCTGGCTGGATTCAGTGATTTGTGACTTTAGAGAACAAAGACTTTTTAGGTATAAAACGCTGCGCTGAAACCTTTTTCCTGTGTGTTCCTTCTGGATGTCAAGACGAAACTCTGTCCGAGTGAACAGAGGAAAGGACTTTGAAACTTTCACCAAGCTTGCTGAAGAAACTACCCGAGGGCCTGAATTGAGAGCGCCTCCTGCTGAAGTCTCAGGGACATTAGACTTCACCCCGTCAGCCGTCTGAATTCCTGTGCGAGGGATTCTACTTGCAGGTGAGGCCTCCGTCGAGTAATGCGGAACCTCTAGTTCTACTGTGAGGAACGCGGACTGGTAACCCTTGTTAACTCTGTGTGGGCCGCCGCAGCTAAGAGAGAGCTGCAGCCGCTGAGAGCCCGCCTTAATTTGAACCTTCGGAACCTTCGCTGAATCTGTGTGGGCCGCCGCAGTTAAGAGAGAGCTGTAGCCGCTGAGTGCCCGCCGTTGTGCCAGCCTGGTCGAGATCATCCTTTGTCCTGTGGGCCGCCGCAGTTAAGAGAGAGCTGTAGCCGCTGAGTGCCCGCCGTTGTGCCAGCCTGGTCGAGACCACCCTTTGTCCTGTGGGCCGCCGCAGCTAAGAGAGAGCTGCTGCCGCTGAGTGCCCGAACCTTTGCCACTTTGCATCCTCGTGATTTGTCCTGTGGGCCGCCGCAGCTAAGAGAGAGCTGCTACCGCTTAGTGCCCGCACCTTTGCCAACTTTGCATCATTGTGATTTGTCCTGTGGGCCGCCGCAGCTAAGAGAGAGCTGCTGCCGCTGAGTGCTCGCACCTTTGACAACTTTGCATCATCGTGATTTGTCCTGTGGGCCGCCGCAGCTAAGAGAGAGCTGTTGCCGCTGAGTGCCCGCACCTTTGCATCATCGTGAGTCGTCCTGTGGGCCGCCACAGCTAAGAGAGAGCTGCTGCCGCTGTGAGCCCACCACGGAGCTGCACGACGAGAGTCATCGCCACCACCAGCCCGGGCCGCCGCAGCCGCGTGCTGCTGCCGCTGAGAGCCCGCCTGTCCCCGAGTGCCCGAATCATTGTGAGTGCACGTTGCCGACCACTGCAGTCAAGAGTTGTGGTCGCTGGGAGTCCGCCTGTCACCATCTCCGCTTCTTCGAGAAGCTGCGTGCTGTGTCCCCGTCCAACGGCAGGTATCTGGTGCGCAACGGGTCGGTGTAGACCCAGGCCTTGAACTCAGTCATTGCCACGTTCTGGTGAATACTTTACTGCCTTTTTAAGTCCCTACTGATTTACGTGCATTGTGGCTGGTTAAAACGCTTTTGAGAGTCTTGTGTTAAACCTTAGATAAAGATACTATTTTTCTATACCTACTTGAGTTGTGTCCTTTTGTGGTGTCGTTACTACCTTATTGTGCATGGTCATAAATGCTTCACACACTGCCTCTGAGATAGGCCTAACTGCTCGTGCTACGTTACCACAGGGTTGAGCAGGGGTTATCAAAGGGGGTAGCCCACTTGCCCTGACTTAGGAAGAAGGGTCCCTATTTGGACATTGGCGCCAGCCATTGCCAACTAGAGACCCCCATTTCTAACATTGGCGGTCAGCGGTGAGGATCAGGACTTGCATTTATGATCCACGTACAATAACTGGTAGACGCCACTAGTGAGTACAGACCAAAGCGCAGCCACGCACAATTTTTCTTTTCCCTCTTCGAATTTTTTTTTTTTTTTTGGTTGGTTGTTCTAGTATTGAATTGTTGATTGCAGCCATGAGTACTGCTAATATGGGAAAGCCAACATCCAATGCTTCGGAGGATCTCACCTTTGAGGAGGAAAGATTAGATACCTATACTGCCAGACAGCTGAAGTCATTTTGTAAGCAATTCGCAGTCCCCGTGATAGGTCTCTCTAGGAAGGAGGAGTACCAGAAGGTGCTGAAGGCCTGGTGGGAAGCGAGAGAGTCCGCTGGGGATGAGGAAGAGAATGCTGGAGGGCAGCAGGATGATGCAGTAGAGGGGGGGAGATAGAACACCCTCCAATCCAGGTACTAGTGTATCCCAAAGGAGCCTGACCCCAGAAGAGCTGGAGGACAGGGAGAGAGATAGGAGGCATAGTTTGGAGATGGCTAAATTGGAAGGTCAGAAGGACCTTGAGAGTAAGAAGTTAGACATTGAGAAGGATCGATTGTCAATTGAACTTGAGAAAATGAGAATGGAGCATGAGAGAATGTTGAGGGAGATAGAGATCAGGGCGAGGAGTGTCCCGGTCTCCCCCTCTGGTGGCAGCATACCTTTAGTAACTCCTGAGAGTAGAGTTTATATTCCTACGGATGTCATTAAGGATTTTCACAAGAGTGAGGATATTGGGCAATGGTTTGCCGCATATGAGATAGCAAGGGTGTCCCACCGGGTCCCTGAGAAGGATTGGGGAGCGGGATTGTGGGGGCGCTTTGTGAGCGATGGTAGGGATACCCTGTTTGACCTGCCTGAGGAGAGCAGGATGGTGTATGCCCATATAAAAGAAGCTTTGATGACCCGTTATGGTTTGACCCCAGAAATGTACAGGCAGAGGTTTAGAACCTGTAAGAAGTTAGAGGGTACCACGTGGGTTGAATATGTGTCTTTTTTCTGCAGAGCAATGGATCGCTGGGTAAAGGGTAGCAAAGTGGAAACTTTCGAGCAATTGTATGATTTGTTTGCGTGGGAGCATTTTTCTAGTAACTGTTTTCCAGAGCTACGCCAGCACCTGATTGATAGCAAACTGACTAACCCTAGGAAGCTTGCTGAGGAGGCAGACCGCTGGGTGAGCACCCGGGTCCGCAAAGGTTTTGTGGGAGACTTCGCCAGAGGTGGGCAGGGTCCCCAGCAGAGAAGTGGGGGGACAAGGGTAAGCCGAGGGAGTTCCAGAGAGGGCCCCAAAGTAATTCCCAAGGGAACCAAGCAGTGGTGTCCCAGCCTCCCCCTGAGAAGAAGCCAGTGTTCCCTGTTCAGTGGGGGCCACTCACTTGTTTCAGGTGTGGTCAAGTGGGCCACCGGTATTATGATCCCCAGTGTCCCCAGAGGGACCCCAATGCATCCCCTCGTGCACCACCCCATGCCCCATCCCGCCAGATTGCCAGTGTAGCCCTGGGGGGGGGGAGGAGGTAGAGGTCCAAGGTGGGTGGGATCCCGTAGAGTTAACCCTTGTCTCGCTAGGAGACTTTGAGAAGGTCCCTAACCCCACACTGCCTAATAACACTAAGAAGTACCGGCAGTGGGTGACCATCAATGACCATAGGGTGGAGGCACTCAGGGACACCGGAGCTAGTGTGACTGCTGTCAGCTCCCGGTTGGTGTCCAAAGAGCAGGTTGTCCCCCATGCATTCTGCCCCGTAGTGTCAGCAGACAACTCAGAGAGCCAGTGTGAAGTGGCTCAGGTTCCCTTCGAGTGGGGAAGGGGGTCTCAGGAACTCTTCAAGTGGCTGTGAGGCCCGCCATGCCTGTAGACTGTCTGTTGGGCAATGATCTAGAGAACTCCCCGTGGGCTACGGTGGAGAGAAAGTCTCATTTGGAAATGTTGGGTCTGCCTGAGTGGGCGTGTGCGACCAATCGGTCCATGACAGCTCAGAAGGGTGTTCAGGAGGGTCTGGAGCCTGAAAGTATGGCCCAGGCCCCTGCCTTAAAGAGAAGGGGTAGGGGCGCGGGAAACCGGCCCCCGCGGTTCCCACGGTCCCGGAGGGAGCAGACCTTGAGGGGGATGCCCTGGAACCTACAGGGGAACAAGTGGCTGAACTGGGGGACCTACCGGAGCTGACCCATTGGCAGCAGGAAGGGGGGCCCTCTAGGGAGGAATTTTGCGAGCAACAGAGAACCTGCCCTTCTCTTGAGGGGGTGCGGCGACAGGCCGCCGCCCAGGCAGCAGGTGATCAGACAGGGTCACATTAGATCTATTGGGAGAATGACCTCCAGCGCTTCAGGATCTTTCTACTGGGGTTGGCTCATGATGTGCCACTGGCCGGACATCTGGGGCAGACCAAGACCTTTGAGAGGCTGGTCACCCACTTCTATTGGCCCCAGATGCGCAGGAGCTCAGATGCTCACTGAAGGACGTGTGAGACTTGCCAGGCAAGTGGGAAGACTGGGGGGAAGATTAAGGCCCCACTACAGCCCTTTCCCGTTGTGAGCACCCCATTCGAGAGAGTGGGCATTGATATTGTGGGTCTCTGGATTCCAAGACAGCCATGGGCAACAGGTTCATCCTGGTCTTGGTGGACCATGCCACCAGGTACCCTGAAGCCATCCCGCTCAGGACAGTGACGGCCCCCGTCGTGGGACGGGCACTGATGGGGATTTTCTCCTGTGTGGGATTCCCCAGAGAGGTGGTGTCCGATAGGGGAACTAACTTCATCTCCAAGTACATGAAGTCTCTGTGGAAGGAGTGTGGGGTAACTTATAAGTTCACCACTCCTTACCACCCCCAGGGTAATGGGCTGGTTGAGAGATTCAACCGGACCCTTAAGAGCATGATTATGGGCCTAGGTGAGCCCATGAGGCGTAAGTGGGATGTCCTCTTGCCATGCCTGTTGTTTGCTTACCGTGAGGTGCCACAGAAGTCCTTAGGGTTCAGTCCCTTTGAGCTGCTCTATGGTCACCCGGTAAGAGGGCCTCTGAGTCTGGTCAAGGAAGGCTGGGAGCAATCTCCCAGGAAACCTCCCCAGGATGTGTTTAGTTACATGCTGGCCTTCAGGAACCAGACTCGGCGTTTCAGGAAACTTGCTGAGGCAAACCTGGAAGCCAGCCAGGAAGAGATGAAACGCTGGCACGATCAGAATGCCACTCTGATCGAGTTTCAGCCTGGACAAAAGGTTTGGGTCATGGCCCCGGTGGAGCCCTGTGCGCTCCAGGATAGGTGGACCGGCCCCTTTGAGGTGGTGGAGCGCAAGAGTCCTGTTACCTACGTGGTGGACTTGCAGTCTCCCAGGAACCCCTTGCGGGTCCTGCATGTTAACCGCCTGAAGCCCCACTTTGAGGGGTCTGAAGTGGGCATGCTTCTGGCCACAGATGCTGGGATGGAGGAGGAGAGCGAGCCCCTTCCTGACCTCCTGTGTGCAGGGGAGCGAGTTGGGTCAGTGGAGGGTGTGGTCCTCTCCACCACACTGACTCCTGAGCAGCAGGGGATTGTCGCCAACTGTTGGGGCAATTCAGTGATCTGTTCTCCCTGGTGCCTAGTGTCACTGATTGGTGTGTCCATGACGTGGACACTGGGGACAGTCCTCCCATTAAGCACCAGGCTTACCGAGTGACTGACCGGGTAAGGGCCTACATTAAGGATGAGGTTACAAAAATGGTTGCCCTTGGGGTGATTGAGTCCTCTAGCAGCCCTTGGTCCAGCCCAGTGGTCCTGGTACCAAAAGCTGCAGCGCCTGGTATCACCCCAGAACTTCGGTTCTGCGTGGACTATCGGGGCCTCAATTCAGTCACGAAGACTGACGCGCACCCCATCCCCAGAGCTGATGAGCTGGTAGATCGGTTAGGGGCTGCAAAATACCTCAGCACATTTGATTTGACGTCTGGGTATTGGCAGATCACCTTGACCGAGGGAGCAAAGGAGAGGTCAGCATTCTCCACACCCGATGGGCACTACCACCACTAAAATTACTTTCATGTTTCACCATAATAATTCAACACTAATACTTCTGGGTTCCAGAGTAGCGTGCTACTTGCGCTTCAAAACCCCATCAGGGGTAGCAAGCGCTATATAAATACAAACCTCTTTCCCTCTTCTATCCCACCACCTACCCTTCTCTACCCAAATAACTGAATAACATGTCCACTAATCAAAGTTACTTCATTTTTACTAGACTAATGTTCAACACTAATCCTTAATGGGTTCCGGAGTGGCGTGCTACTCGCCAGAAAAGCGCTTCAACACTCATCAGGGGTAACAAGTGCTATATGAATGCAAACCTTTCTTCCCTTTTATCCCTCCGCTATCCTTCTCACTCCAAATAACTGACTAATATCCACCACTGAAACTACTTTCATATTTTCACCATATTAATTCACCACTAATCCTTGATGGGCTTCCAGAGTAGCATGCTTCAACACCCCATCAGGGGTAACCAGCGCTATATAAATACAAACCTTTTTTTCCTCCTCTATCCTTCTGCTATCATTCCAAATCCAAATAACTGCCTAACCTATCCATCACTTAAAATGTACTTGCATGTTTCACTATACTAATTCAACACTAATCCTCTATGGGTCCCGGAGTAGCGTGCTACTCGCCGAAAAAGCGCTTCGACGCCTCGTCAGGGGTAGTAAGCGCTATATAAATGCAATTACAATACAATACAATACAATACCAGTTCCGGGTGATGCCCTTTGGAATGAAGAATGCCCCTGCCACCTTTCAGAGGCTGGTCAATAGGGTGTTGGTTGGGCTGGAAGACTTCAGTGCCGCCTACCTGGATGACATTGCGGTGTTTAGCTCCTCTTGGGAGGACCACCTGCACCACCTCTGGGAGGTATTGATGGCACTGCGGAAGGCAGGCCTCACAATCAAAGCCAGTAAGTGCCAGATTGGGCAGGGTTCTGTAGTGTATTTGGGGCACCAGGTGGGGAGCGGCCAGGTGGCGCCCCTTCAGCCCAAAATTGATACTATCCTGGCGTGGGAACCCCCCAAGACTCAGACGCAGGTGAGAGCCTTCTTAGGACTCACGGGGTACTACAGGAGGTTTGTCAAGGGATATGGCAACATTGTTGCATCCTTGACTGAGCTGACTTCTAAGAAGCAGCCAAAGAAGGTAAACTGGACTGACACCTGTCAGAACGCTTTGACGCCCTGAAGACTGCCATGTGCACCGCACCCGTGCTTTAGGCGCCTGACTTTTCAAAGGAATTTGTTGTCTAGACAGACGCCTCAGAGCATGGTATAGGGACTGTTCTGTCACAGATCAATGAGGAGGGACTAGACCAACCGGTAGCCTTCCTAAGCAGGAGGTTACTTCCCCGGGAACAGAGGTGGAGTGCAATTGAGCGTGAGGCATTTGCTGTGGTCTGGGCGCTGAAGAAGCTGAGACCATATCTGTTTGGGACTCACTTCCATGTTCAGACAGACCACAGGCCCCTTAGATGGTTGATGCATATGAGGGGTGAGAATCCCAAGTTGTTGAGGTGGTCCATTTCCCTACAGGGTATGGAGTTCACGGTGGAACACCGCCCTGGTACAGAACACGCCAATGCTGACGGTCTGTCCAGATTTTTCCGCCTTAGTGATGAGAACTGTGTTAGACCTGGCATCATTGGCGCGGGTCTCCCTTCCTCTTTTCGCTTCCTATCTTCTATGTTGGCTGGATTTAGATGCTCTGGGCGCTGTGCCACTGCCAATCAGTGCCACAGCGCGAATGCTCCCTGTGTAAAGATAACTGTATGAATTGGGATAACCATAATTGGCTCGTTTGGTTTACCTGTCAGTCCCTAGTATAAGTGCACTGTGTGTGCCCAGGGCTGGTAGACCAAATACTGCTGGTGGGCCTGCAGCGCTGATTTGCACTACCCACCGAAGCAGCTTTTAAAGTATGTCTGTGTAGCATGTTCTAATAGCGAGTTACCCTCCATTTCACTGTTTACTATTGTGAGGCTATCCGTTTTCATAGGCCAGAATGGGCAGGCTGAGTATTACATCCCATAATCCTACCTGCCCCCAGGAACCTGATAGGAAATTCGAATTTGATATGTTTAAGCTCAGGACATTGAGATACATCTTTTAGTAAGGATCATTTGCATAGCCCGTGTTCGAAAATGCCTCTGCTAGAAACGAGGTATTTTCTTGCCTAAGCTTTCCTGCAGGCTTTGCTAGTGTGTGTATTGGCCGTCTGGTTTTGGAGCAGCAGGGCCAGCTGGGTCAGACTTGGCTGGAGAGAGAGATCGGCATTTAGAGTATGGGGAGGGGTGACTCTTTGATCTGAGCAGGACCGTGCCTGGCAAGGTGAATGATGGCTCCACCTCCCACTGGGCGTCTGATAGCAGACCCCCTGATTCTCAAAGGGCAGGAAGTCGCCTCGTAAACCAAGTGCTCCCCGACCCCACCGAACTGGTTCTGGCTGGATGCAGTGATTTGTGACTTTAGAGAACAAAGACTTTTTAGGTATAAAACGCTGCGCTGAAACCTTTTTCAGGTGTGTTCCTTCTGGATGTCAAGACGAAACTCTGTCCGAGTGAACAGAGGAAAGGACTTTGAAACTTTCACCAAGCTTGCTGAAGAATCTACCCGAGGGCCTGAATTGAGAGCGCCTCCTGCTGAAGTCTCAGGGACATTAGACTTCACCCCGTCAGCCGTCTGAATTCCTGTGCGAGGGATTCTACTTGCAGGTGAGGCCTCCGTCGAGTAATGCGGAACCTCTAGTTCTACTGTGAGGAACGCGGACTGGTATCCCTTGTTAACTCTGTGTGGGCCGCCGCAGCCAAGAGAGAGCTGCCGCCGCTGAGAGCCCGCCTTAATTTGAACCTTCGGAACCTTCGCTGAATCTGTGTGGGCCGCCGCAGTTAAGAGAGAGCTGTAGCCGCTGAGTGCCCGCCGTTGTGCCAGCCTGGTCGAGACCACCCTTTGTCCTGTGGGCCGCCGCAGCTAAGAGAGAGCTGCTGCCGCTGAGTGCCCGCACTTGTGTCAGCTGTGCCTCATCGTGATTTGTCCTGTGGGCCGCCGCAGCTAAGAGAGAGCTGCTGCCGCTGAGTGCCCGCACCTTTGCCAACCTTGCATCCTCGTGATTTGTCCTGTGGGCCGCCGCAGCTAAGCGAGAGCTGCTGCCGCTGGGTGCCCGCACCTTTGCCAACTTTGCATCATAGTGATTTGTTCTGTGGGCCGCCGCAGCTAAGAGAGAGCTGCTGCCGCTGAGTGCCCGCACCTTTGCCAACTTTGCATCCTCGTGATTTGTCCTGTGGGCCGCCGCAGCTAAGAGAGAGCTGCTGCCGCTGAGTGCCCGCAACTTTGCCAACTTTGCATCATCGTGATTTGTCCTGTGGGCCGCCGCAGCTAAGAGAGAGCTGCTGCCGCTGAGTGCCCGCACCTTTGCCAACTTTGCATCCTCATGATTTGTCCTGTGGGCCGCCGAAGCTAAGAGAGAGCTGCTGCCGCTGAGTGCCCGCACCTTTGCCAACTTTGCATCATCGTGATTTGTCCTGTGGGCCGCCGCAGCTAAGAGAGAGCTGCTGCCGCTGAGTGCTCGCACCTTTGACAACTTTGCATCATCGTGATTTGTCCTGTGGGCCGCCGCAGCTAAGAGAGAGCTGCTGCCGCTGAGTGCCCGCACCTTTGCCAACTTTGCATCATCGTGAGTAGTCCTGTGGGCTGCCGCAGCTAAGAGAGAGCTGCTGCCGCTGTGAGCCCACCACGGAGCTGCACGACAAGAGTCATCGCCACCACCAGCCCGGGCCGCCGCAGCCGCTTGCTGCTGCCGCTGAGAGCCCGCCTGTCCCCGAGTGCCCGAATCATTGTGAGTGCACGTTGCGGACCACTGCAGTCAAGAGTTGTGGTCGCTGGGAGTCCGCCTGTCACCATCTCCGCTTCTTCGAGAAGCTGCGTGCTGTGTCCCCGTCCAACGGCAGGTATCTGGTGCGCAACGGGTCGCGTAGACCCAGGCCTTGAACTCAGTCAGTGCCACGTTCTGGTGAATACTTTACTGCCTTTTTAAGTCCCTACTGATTTACGTGCATTGTGGCTGGTTAAAACGCTTTTGAGAGTCTTGTGTTAAACCTTAGATAAAGATACTTTTTTTCTATACCTACTTGAGTTGTGTCCTTTTGTGGTGTCGTTACTGCCTTATTGTGCATGGTCATAAATGCTTCACACACTGCCTCGGAGATAGGCCTAACTGCTCGTGCTACGTTACCACAGGGTTGAGCAGGGGTTATCAAAGGGGGTAGCCCACTTGCCCTGACTTAGGAAGAAGGGTCCCTCTTTGGACATTGGCGCCAGCCATTGCCAACTAGAGACCCCCATTTCTAACATTGGCGGTCAGCGGTGAGGATCAGGACTTGCATTTATGATCCACGGACAATAACTGGTAGACGCCACTAGTGAGTACAGACCAAAGCGCAGCCACGCACGGTTTTTCTTTTCCCTCTTCGAATTTTTTTTTTTTTTGGTTGGTTGTTCTAGTATTGAATTGTTGATCGCAGCCATGAGTACTGCTAATATGGGAAAGCCAACATCCAATGCTTCGGAGGATCTCACCTTTGAGGAGGAAAGATTAGATACCTGTACTGCCAGACAGCTGAAGTCATTTTGTAAGCAATTCGCAGTCCCCGTGATAGGTCTCTCTAGGAAGGAGGAGTACCAGAAGGCGCTGAAGGCCTGGTGGGAAGCGAGAGAGTCCGCTGGGGATGAGGAAGAGAATGCTGGAGGGCAGCAGGATGATGCAGTAGAGGGGGGGGGGAGATAGAACACCCTCCAATCCAGGTACTAGTGTATCCCAAAGGAGCCTGACCCCAGAAGAACTGGAGGACAGGGAGAGAGATAGGAGGCATAGTTTGGAGATGGCTAAATTGGAAGGTCAGAAGGACCTTGAGAGTAAGAAGTTAGACATTGAGAAGGATCGATTGTCAATTGAACTTGAGAAAATGAGAATGGAGCATGAGAGAATGTTGAGGGAGATAGAGATCAGGGCGAGGAGTGTCCCGGTCTCCCCTCTGGTGGCAGCATACCTTTAGTAACTCCTGAGAGTAGAGTTTATATTCCTAAGGATGTCATTAAGGATTTTCACAAGAGTGAGGATATTGGGCAATGGTTTGCCGCATATGAGATAGCAATGGTGTCCCACCGGGTCCCTGAGAAGGATTGGGGAGCGGGATTGTGGGGGCGCTTTGTGAGTGATGGTAGGGATACCCTGTTGGACCTGCCTGAGGAGAGCAGGATGGTGTATGCCCATATAAAAGAAGCTTTGATGACCCGTTATGGTTTGACCCCAGAAATGTACAGGCAGAGGTTTAGAACCTGTAAGAAGTTAGAGGGTACCACGTCGGTTGAATATGTGTCTTTTTTCTGCAGAGCAATGGATCGCTGGGTAAAGGGTAGCAAAGTGGAAACTTTCGAGCAATTGTATGATTTGTTTGCGTGGGAGCATTTTTCTAGTAACTGTTTTCCAGAGCTACGCCAGCACCTGATTGATAGCAAACTGACTAACCCTAGGAAGCTTGCTGAGGAGGCAGACCGCTGGGTGAGCACCCGGGTCCGCAAAGGTTTTGTGGGAGACTTCGCCAGAGGTGGGCAGGGTCCCCAGCAGAGAAGTGGGGGGACAAGGGTAAGCCGAGGGAGTTCCAGAGAGGGCCCCAAAGTAATTCCCAAGGGAACCAAGCAGTGGTGTCCCAGCCTCCCCCTGAGAAGAAGCCAGTGTTCCCTGTTCAGTGGGGGCCACTCACTTGTTTCAGGTGTGGTCAAGTGGGCCACCGGTATTATGATCCCCAGTGTCCCCAGAGGGACCCCAATGCATCCCCTCGTGCACCACCCCATGCACCATCCCGCCAGATTGCCAGTGTAGCCCTGGGGGGGAGGAGGTAGAGGTCCAAGGTGGGTGGGATCCTGTAGAGTTAACCCTTGTCTCGCTAGGAGACTTTGAGAAGGTCCCTAACCCCACACTGCCTAATAACACTAAGAAGTACCGGCAGTGGGTGACCATCAATGGCCATAGGGTGGAGGCACTCAGGGACACCGGAGCTAGTGTGACTGCTGTCAGCTCCCGGTTGGTGTCCAAAGAGCAGGTTGTCCCCCATGCATTCTGCCCCGTAGTGTCAGCAGACAACTCAGAGAGCCAGTGTGAAGTGGCTCAGGTTCCCTTCGAGTGGGGAAGGGGGGTCTCAGGAACTCTTCAAGTGGCTGTGAGGCCCGCCATGCCTGTAGACTGTCTGTTGGGCAATGATCTAGAGAACTCCCCGTGGGCTACGGTGGAGAGAAAGTCTCATTTGGAAATGTTGGGTCTGCCTGAGTGGGCGTGTGCGACCACTCGGTCCATGACAGCTCAGAAGGGTGTTCAGGAGGCTCTGGAGCCTGAAAGTATGGCCCAGGCCCCTGCCTTAAAGAGAAGGGGCAGGGGGCGCGGGAAACCGGCCCCCGCGGTTCCCACGGTCCCGGAGGGAGCAGACCTTGAGGGGGATGCCCTGGAACCTACAGGGGAACAAGTGGCTGAACTGGGGGACCTACCGGAGCTGACCCATTGGCATCAGGAAGGGGGGCCCTCCAGGGAGGAATTTTGCGAGCAACAGAGAACCTGCCCTTCTCTTGAGGGGGTGCGGCGACAGGCCGCCGCCCAGGCAGCAGGTGATCAGACAGGGTCACATTAGATCTATTGGGAGAATGACCTCCTTTACAGCGAGCCTAAGGTTGCTGAGCCTGGGTCAGCCCGGGTGCTGGTGGTACCCCAGCGCTTCAGGACCTTTCTACTGGGGTTGGCTCATGATGTGCCACTGGCCGGACATCTGGGGCAGACCAAGACCTTTGAGAGGCTGGTCACCCACTTCTATTGGCCCCAGATGCGCAGGAGCTCAGATGCTCACTGAAGGACGTGTGAGACTTGCCAGGCAAGTGGGAAGACTGGGGGGAAGATTAAGGCCCCACTACAGCCCTTTCCCGTTGTGAGCACCCCATTCGAGAGAGTGGGCATTGATATTGTGGGTCTCTGGATTCCAAGACAGCCATGGGCAACAGGTTCATCCTGGTCTTAGTGGACCATGCCACCAGGTAGCCTGAGGCCATCCCGCTCAGGACAGTGACGGCCCCCGTCGTGGGACGGGCACTGATGGGGATTTTCTCCTGTGTGGGATTCCCCAGAGAGGTGGTGTCCGATAGGGGAACTAACTTCATCTCCAAGTACATGAAGTCTCTGTGGAAGGAGTGTGGGGTAACTTATAAGTTCACCACTCCTTACCACCCCCAGGGTAATGGGCTGGTTGAGAGATTCAACCGGACCCTTAAGAGCATGATTATGGGCCTAGGTGAGCCCATGAGGCGTAAGTGGGATGTCCTCTTGCCATGCCTGTTGTTTGCTTACCGTGAGGTGCCACAGAAGTCCTTAGGGTTCAGTCCCTTTGAGCTGCTCTATGGTCACCCGGTAAGAGGGCCTCTGAGTCTGGTCAAGGAAGGCTGGGAGCAATCTCCCAGGAAACCTCCCCAGGATGTGTTTAGTTACATGCTGGCCTTCAGGAACCAGACTCAGCGTTTCAGGAAACTTGCTGAGGCAAACCTGGAAGCCAGCCAGGAAGAGATGAAACGCTGGCACGATCAGAATGCCACTCTGATCGAGTTTCAGCCTGGACAAAAGGTTTGGGTCATGGCCCCGGTGGAGCCCTGTGCGCTCCAGGATAGGTGGACCGGCCCCTTTGAGGTGGTGGAGCGCAAGAGTCCTGTTACCTACGTGGTGGACTTGCAGTCTCCCAGGAACCCCTTGCGGGTCCTGCATGTTAACCGCCTGAAGCCCCACTTTGAGGGGTCTGAAGTGGGCAAGCTTCTGGCCACAGATGCTGGGATGGAGGAGGAGAGCGAGCCCCTTCCTGACCTCCTGTGTGCAGGGGAGTGAGTTGGGTCAGTGGAGGGTGTGGTCCTCTCCACCACACTGACTCCTGAGCAGCAGGGGATTGTCGCCAACTGTTGGGGCAATTCAGTGATCTGTTCTCCCTGGTGCCTAGTGTCACTGATTGGTGTGTCCATGACGTGGACACTGGGGACAGTCCTCCCATTAAGCACCAGGCTTACCGAGTGACTGACCGGGTAAGGGCCTACATTAAGGATGAGGTTACCAAAATGGTTGCCCTTGGGGTGATTGAGTCCTCTAGCAGCCCTTGGTCCAGCCCAGTGGTCCTGGTACCAAAAGCTGCAGCGCCTGGTATCACCCCAGAACTTCGGTTCTGCGTGGACTATCGGGGCCTCAATTCAGTCACGAAGACTGACGCTCACCCCATCCCCATAGCTGATGAGCTGGTAGATCGGTTAGGGGCTGCAAAATACCTCAGCACATTTGATTTGACGTCTGGGTATTGGCAGATCACCTTGACCGAGGGAGCAAAGGAGAGGTCAGCATTCTCCACACCCGATGGGCACTACCAGTTCCGGGTGATGCCCTTTGGAATGAAGAATGCCCCTGCCACCTTTCAGAGGCTGGTCAATAGGGTGTTGGTTGGGCTGGAAGACTTCAGTGCCGCCTACCTGGATGACATTGCGGTGTTTAGCTCCTCTTGGGAGGACCACCTGCGCCACCTCTGGGAGGTATTGATGGCACTGCGGAAGGCAGGCCTCACAATCAAAGCCAGTAAGTGCCAGATTGGGCAGGGTTCTGTAGTGTATTTGGGGCACTAGGTGGGGAGCGGCCAGGTGGCGCCCCTTCAGCCCAAAATTGAAACTATCCTGGTGTGGGAACCCCCCAAGACTCAGACGCAGGTGAGAGCCTTCTTAGGACTCACGGGGTACTACAGGAGGTTTGTCAAGGGATATGGCAACATTGTTGCATCCTTGACTGAGCTGACTTCTAAGAAGCAGCCAAAGAAGGTAAACTAGACTGACACCTGTCAGATCGCTTTTGACGCCCTGAAGACTGCCATGTGCACCGCACCCGTGCTTCAGGCGCCTGACTTTTCAAAGGAATTTGTTGTCCAGACAGACGCCTCAGAGCATGGTATAGGGACTGTTCTGTCACAGATCAATGAGGAGGGACTAGACCAACCGGTAGCCTTCCTAAGCAGGAGGTTACTTCCCCGGGAACAGAGGTGGAGTGCAATTGAGCGTGAGGCATTTGCTGTGGTCTGGGCGCTGAAGAAGCTGAGACCATATCTGTTTGGGACTCACTTCCGTGTTCAGACAGACCACAGGCCCCTTAGATGGTTGATGCATATGAGGGGTGAGAATCCCAAGTTGTTGAGGTGGTCCATTTCCCTACAGGGTATGGATTTCACGGTGGAACACCGCCCTGGTACAGAACATGCCAATGCTGACGGTCTGTCCAGATTTTTCCGCCTTAGTGATGAGAACTGTGTTAGACCTGGCATCATTGGCGCGGGTCTCCCTTCCTCTTTTCGCTTCCTATCTTCTATGTTGGCTGGATTTAGATGCTCTGGGCGCTGTGCCACTGCCAATCAGTGCCACAGCGCGAATGCTCCCTGTGTAAAGATAACTGTATGAATTGGGATAACCATAATTGGCTCGTTTGGTTTACCTGTCAGTCCCTAGTATAAGTGCACTGTGTGTGCCAGGGCTGGTAGACCAAATACTGCTGGTGGGCCTGCAGCGCTGATTTGCACTACCCACCGAAGCAGCTTTTAAAGTATGTCTGTGTAGCATGTTCTAATAGCGAGTTACCCTCCATTTCACTGTTTACTATTGTGAGGCTATCCGTTTTCTTAGGCCAGAATGGGCAGGCTGAGTATTACATCCCATAATCCTACCTGCCCCCAGGAACCTGATAGGAAATTCGAATTTGATATGTTTAAGCTCAGGACATTGAGATACATCTTTTAGTAAGGATCATTTGCATAGCCCGTGTTCGAAAATGCCTCTGCTAGAAACGAGGTATTTTCTTGCCTAAGCTTTCCTGCAGGCTTTGCTAGTGTGTGTATGGGCCGTCTGGTTTTGGAGCAGCAGGGCCAGCTGGGTCAGACCTGGCTGGAGAGAGAGATCGGCATTTAGAGTATGGGGAGGGGTGACTCTTTGATCTGAGCAGGGCCGTGCCTGGCAAGGTGAATGATGGCTCCACCTCCCACTGGGCGTCTGATAGCAGACCCCCTGATTCTCAAAGGGCAGGATGTCGCCTCGTAAACCAAGTGCTCCCCGACCCCACCGAACTGGTTCTGGCTGGATACAGTGATTTGTGACTTTAGAGAACAAAGACTTTTTAGGTATAAAACGCTGCGCTGAAACCTTTTTCAGGTGTGTTCCTTCTGGATGTCAAGACGAAACTCTGTCCGAGTGAACAGAGGAAAGGACTTTGAAACTTTCACCAAGCTTGCTGAAGAAACTACCCGAGGGCCTGAATTGAGAGCGCCTCCTGCTGAAGTCTCAGGGACATTAGACTTCACCCCGTCAGCCGTCTGAATTCCTGTGCGAGGGATTCTACTTGCAGGTGAGGCCTCCGTCGAGTAATGCGGAACCTCTAGTTCTACTGTGAGGAACGCGGACTGGTAACCCTTGTTAACTCTGTGTGGGCCGCCGCAGCTAAGAGAGAGCTGCCGCCGCTGAGAGCCCGCCTTAATTTGAACCTTCGGAACCTTCGCTGAATCTGTGTGGGCCGCCGCAGTTAAGAGAGAGCTGTAGCCGCTGAGTGCCCGCCGTTGTGCCAGCCTGGTCGAGATCATCCTTTGTCCTGTGGGCCGCCGCAGTTAAGAGAGAGCTGTAGCCGCTGAGTGCCCGCCGTTGTGCCAGCCTGGTCGAGACCACCCTTTGTCCTGTGGGCCGCCGCAGCTAAGAGAGAGCTGCTGCCGCTGTGTGCCTGCACTTGTGTCAGCTGTGCCTCGTGATTTGTCCTGTGGGCCGCCGCAGCTAAGAGAGAGCTGCTGCCGCTGAGTGCCCGCACCTTTGCCAACTTTGCATCATCGTGATTTGTCCTGTGGGCCGCCGCAGCTAAGAGAGAGCTGCTGCCGCTGAGTGCCAGCACCTTTGCCAACTTTGCATCCTCGTGATTTGTCCTGTGGGCCGCCGCAGCTAAGAGAGAGCTGCTGCCCCTGAGTGCCCGCAACTTTGCCAACTTTGCATCATCGTGATTTGTCCTGTGGGCCGCCGCAGCTAAGAGAGAGCTGCTGCCGCTGAGTGCCCGCACCTTTGCCAACTTTGCATCCTCATGATTTGTCCTGTGGGCCGCCGCAGCTAGAGAGAGCTGCTGCCGCTGAGTGCCCGCACCTTTGCCAACTTTGCATCATCGTGATTTGTCCTGTGGGACGCCGCAGCTAAGAGAGAGCTGCTGCCGCTGAGTGCTCGCACCTTTGACAACTTTGCATCATCGTGATTTGTCCTGTGGGCCGCCGCAGCTAAGAGAGAGCTGCTGCCGCTGAGTGCCCGCACCTTTGCCAACTTTGCATCATCGTGAGTCGTCTTGTGGGCCGCCGCAGCTAAGAGAGAGCTACTGCCGCTGTGAGCCCACCACGGAGCTGCACGACGAGAGTCATCGCCACCACCAGCCCGGGCCGCCGCAGCCGCGTGCTGCTGCCGCTGAGAGCCCGCCTGTCCCCGAATCATTGTGAGTGGACGTTGCGGACCACTGCAGTCAAGAGTTGTGGTCGCTGGGAGTCCGCCTGTCACCGTCTCCGCTTCTTCGAGAAGCTGCGTGCTGTGTCCCCGTCCAACGGCAGGTATCTGGTGCGCAACGGGTCGCGTAGACCCAGGCCTTGAACTCAGTCAGTGCCACGTTCTGGTGAATACGTTATTGCCTTTTTAAGTCCCTACTGATTTACGTGCATTGTGGCTGGTTAAAACGCTTTTGAGAGTCTTGTGTTAAACCTTAGATAAAGATACTTTTTTTCTATACCTACTTGAGTTGTGTTCTTTTGTGGTGTCGTTACTGCCTTATTGTGCTTGGTCATAAATGCTTCACACACTGCCTCTGAGATAGGCCTAACTGCTCGTGCTACGTTACCACAGGGTTGAGCAGGGGTTATCAAAGGGGGTAGCCCACTTGCCCTGACTTAGGAAGAAGGGTCCCTATTTGGACATTGGCGCCAGCCATTGCCAACTAGAGACCCCCATTTCTAACATTTGGCCAGGCTGGGAAGGAGGGTCACGGGCTGCAAAAGCATGCAGGAATTGAAAGGTGTGTCTGAGCCAAGGTCGGACTATCATATAGGGCAATTAGGCAATGCCCAAAGGCCTGGTCTGCCAGGTCAGTGTGTGCGCTGTTTTTTTGGCTGTTTGTGGCCCTATTTTGTGGTCTGCTGTGCCATTTTTCAGTGTTGATGTGCCTGCTATTAAACAAACATAGCATGGCTCAAATTCATTAAGTGTTCCATTCCTTGGAAAAAGCTTGTATGATGTGTCTGAAACCTGGCACAATGTGCAAGCATGGGTCTGGTCGCTTAGTGGGGCACTTTTATTTTGGTGCCTGCGCCTAATTTCTGTCCCAGTCTGACTCTGGTCGGAGCAGACGGAGAGTCACCGCAGTGTGATCTCTCATCGCTCGGTACTTTAATTATCTGGTTTCTGTGGGCCGAGACAGACAGTGATAGAGTAAGTGACACTCGCAGGCCTACGTGTGCCCCCTCAAAAACACCCATGCACAGCAGCACGACCTCTTGAATAGAGGAAGAAACATTACACCAATGATAAGAGAATCTCCACAGTACCAAGTGCTTGAAAAAGAAGAAGGAGGCATGAGTAGGTATTGGGAGGAAGCAGTCCTGCCAAGTATCACGCATCAGGCGTGACGCTAACGCATTTCAGTGTGGTGTTCCCGCATCACCGCACTGAAATGCAATGTCATGCATTTTTGCCACTGACCTGACAGCGCTGAAACTGGCTGCCTTAGCCTACGCCAGGTGCTAGCGCTATTAGGGATAGGCAAATCAAATTAACCTGCATACAAAATCATGCCAAAGTCCTGCTTTTCAAGTGAAAGAGAAACTTATATAGAACTTTTTGACTTTCACATAGTTTAAGACTTTTTTGAGAGGAATACACAAAGACCAAGCGATAAAAACATTGTGCGCCCCCCCACTTAATATTAGTTCACTTTCCTACTGAAACAAACATATGATCACAAAACGTACGGTTTCACCAACAGTTCTAGGGCTGCAGAAGCATTTCCCTTCCTTTCCTACATTCTTTTTTTTTGTCCGCCTGGCTCCTTAGTCCCAGCCAGTCTAATGTGAAGTGTGTTTTTTAATGCAAACATGCACAGTTAGGTGCGTGGCTTGGGAGCCGAACATGGCGGTCGCATTTCCTTAGCGCTCCGCAGTTCGCTCCCTTAACAGGGCCTAAATCCTACATCATCCTGACCCCAGCCGCGAGTCCCGAGAGATTCGTGCTGAGGCCCACGCCGTGCAGCGGAGGGTCGGGTTTTGCTTCGGCGGTGGGTCGGAATCACTGAGTGCGAGCTCCCGGCTCCCAGAGGCCGGCTTCGAGTCCGCGGGCCGTGCGGCCGGGCTCGCCGCAGCTGTATACCGCCCTCGTCTGAAGGAGCGGGGTGGACGATTTGAAGAGCTCCGGAGTCGCCCTAGACCGGCGCTGCTGAGGCGCGGCTGACCCCGATTATCCAGAGGTGCGGAGACCCGGGGGAAGAGAGCGCGACGCCATTGAGGCGCCCCTCCCCACACCTTTATCGCCGCGGGTCCTGGAGGGCCTGAGTGGTGCTGCAGACTAGCGGGCCCTGCCTGGGTCTTCCCGCCGGTGGCTGTGAGTCTGCTGTGGCCCCGAGTCCTGGGCCTCATCTGCCTGCTGTGGTGCCGTGGGCCGGTCGCTGTCGCCGCTGGTCCCTTTGAAGCCATCCCTGACCCGGCGGGCCGCATCCGCTGCCGGAGCAACTCCCCCCGTCCGAGGGTTTGTGGCAGTGAAGGAGGAGAGCTCCGGTGCCATTCTAGACCAGGGAGCTGTGGCGCGGCTGGACACGGCCAGACCGAGGTTTGGTGTACCGGGGGTGGTGTGCGCGAGGCCTCTGGAGCGCCCCTCCCCCGTCCACATTGCTGCGGGCGCCGGTGGGCCTGCTGGAGCCCTGGGCCTAGGATTTCCGGCCTGTTGAGGTGCGGTGGGCCATTTTCCGCCTCCGCTGGTTCCTGCATGGTCACCCCCGGCTGGTAATTGCTGAGCTGGGGAGAGGGGTCTATTGAACATACTCGGGGGCCAGAGGGGCCCGCTGCGTCTGTGGCCCTTGCTGAGCAGAACTTAGATTATCCGCCGTGGGAATTGGGCTTGCCCGGGACCCGGTAGATCCGGCGGGGGCTGGGTACGCCGCGTGGGCAAGCAGTCGGCTCTGTCCCGGGTGCCTGGTCCCCTTCCCTGCGCCCTGAACTGCCTTCGACGCCCGACTGGATCAGGCCCGGCCAAGTACACCCAGGAGCCGCCGCTGCGGAGGCCCGGCGGGGCCACACGACACTGGTCACCGGGCCGCAGCTGGTGGTGGATGATTCCCTGCGGTAGAGCCTGGTGGGGAGTCCGCGCTGCGCGGAGCTGCCTTCGGCGTCGACCCCTGGAGAGCAAGATCAGGTGGGTGGCCCCGCCGGGAGACCCAGACCACCATGGGAAAAGATCGGCAGGGGGCGTCGGCCCCCAAGCAGCACACCATGGACCGCTACACCACCACGAACCCTCCCGGGGGAGACTCCACGGAGGGCATGTCCTCAGACAGGGCGATGCTGCTGGAAGCGATCAATCAATTCAGGACCGCTCTGGAGGCCCAGATTGGCGCCGTGGGATCGGAAGTATCGTTTCTCCGCCAAGATTTGCGGAAGGCAGTTGACCGTATCACCGAGGCCGAGACCACGGTCTCTACAGTGGAAGGCTCCGTATCTGTGCTCCAGCAAAAAGTGGACAAGCTGACCAAGCACACGCAAGACCTGGCGGCCCGGGTTGAAGACGCAGAAGGGCGGGCCCGTCGCAACAATATACGCTTGGTGGGCTTTCCGGAGGGCTGCGAGGGCTCTTCCATGGACACGTTCATCTTGGAGTGGTTCAAGGCGTTGTTGCCCCCGGAGGACATGTCCCCTTGTTTCGTGGTGGAGAGGGCTCACTGCGCCTTGACCAAGAAGCCGCTTCCGGGGGAGCGCCCGAGCCCGCCCGGCTCCTTAACTACGCGGACCGCAATGCCATTCTCCGCTATGCCCGGCTACATAAAGACAAAATGGTTTCTCAGTCGCATCCCATCATGGTTTTCCCCGATTACACTAAGCTGGTGCAGCAACAACGCCAGTCATTCGTGGCGGCCAAGAGGCGGCTACGAGAACTTAACCTTTCCTATGCATTGCTGTTTCCGGCCCGGATGAAGGTGATCTACAATTCTAAAACTTTCTTCTTCGACACTCCGGAGGAGATCTTTGTGTGGACAGATGAGCGCAGGAGCCTTAAGCCGCACTCGCCGCCCCCGCTGGACTCTGACTCCTCCCAGGGCTCACATCGGAGTGGCCGCCAGGGCAGAGACGCAACATCAAGACTAGGGCGGCCCCGACGCAGGTCCCTCTTCTGCGGTCCCCCGCGGGGGACATGTGCGCCTCCCCAGAGGCGGTTGTACAAGCCTTTGCAGATTTTTACGCTGAGTTGTATGAGGAACGGGAGGTTATTGCTGAACCTCTTATTGACGCCTTTCTTGAGGATATCCCTCCCTGTCGCCTTTCGGACGAGCAACGAGCCATCCTGGAGGAACCCATCACCTTGGACGAGCTGCGGGCAGCTCTATCCAATATACAGCCGGGACGTGCGCCCGGCCCCAACGGGTTCCCGTGTGACTTCCTACGGCCCCACCTGGAGACGCTGGGACCCCACTTATTGGATGCACTCGGAGAGGCGCGTATTGCCCCTGGATTGGAGGCACGCGGAGATAGTTGTCTTTCTTAAGCCGGGTCGCCCACCGGAGGAGCCGGGTTCGTACCGCCCCATTTCTCTTCTGAATTTTGAGCCTAAGATGCTGAGTAAGGTTCTGGCTGACCGACTCCGCTCGTGCATTCAAGACCTGGTGCATCCGGATCAGGCCGGCTTCATGCCCCACCGGTCCACAAGACACAATATTAGACGGGCCCACAATGCCGTGGCGGAGCCCCATCGTTTGGATCGCCCCGCGGCTGTCTTGCTTGCCGATATTGACAAGGCGTTCGACTCCTTGAGTTGGAAGTACCTCTTCAAGCTCTTGGATACGGTAAACTTGGGCCCCCGCTTCAGGGCATATGTTTAATTACTATATACAGGCCTCACCGCATCGGTTCGAGTGGCCGGCCATTGTTCTGCCCCCTTTCCCAATCGCAGGGGCACGAGGCAGGGGTGCCCACTCTCCCCGCTCCTGTTCGCGTTGGCTATCGAGCCCCTGGCTGCCTGGGTTCGCATAGACTCTGTTCTTCGGGGTCTAGTTTGGTCGCCGGAGTACACTGACAAGATTGCGTTATATGCAGACGATGCCCTGTTCTTCATGTCGGACCCCTGGGTCTCTGGGCCCAGAGTGCTCCAGATTCTGCGGATCTTTGGGGAGACCTCGGGGCTCTATGCTAACCCCTCTAAGTCTATTTTGTTCCCTATCACCGGTGATCAGCGGTCTCTAGCCTGGGCCTCGCAGTTGATTGTCGCAGATGAGGGCTTTCGCGGATGAGGGCTTTCGATATCTGGGGGTATTTATCGCGCGGTGCCCGACAGTGGCGTGGTTGCATAATATTGCGCCGCTGCTCTCGGTGGTACGAGACGAGACAACGGTGTGGTCTCAACTGCCTCTTTCGTTATATGGCAGATCTGCCATTTTTAAAATGGGGTCTCTGCCACGTTTGCTATAGAGACTTTTCATGGCGGAAACTCCGCTGCCCCACCTCCTTTACAGCTCCTCGCCTTTGTCGGGGCTCCCCCCGGCCTGCCGGACTGTCATTCAAAAATGGAGGTGTGTGGTTCGCCAGATGGGCTGGTGGGGTAAGCTGACGGGCACGACTCCTCTTTGGCAGGGTTCCCATCTCCGGCCGGTCTCGTCCCTGGTGGGGTTTCGCCGGTGGGATGACATAGGTATCTCCACGTTGGGGGACATAATGCAGGGGTCTATGCTCAAATCGTTCCAGAAGCTGCAAGACGACTTCCAGCTCCACAAAACACAATTTCATAGATATCTGCAGCTCCGTCACGCCGTATCTCAATCAATCAATCAATCATGTCACTTATAAAGCGCACTACATACCCGCGAGGGTCTCAAGGCGCTGGGGGAAGAGGGGGGTGGTGCTGCTACTGATCGAAGAGCCAGGTCTTGAGGAGTCTTCTGAAGGCCAGTAGGTCTTGGGTCTGTCGGAGGTTGGTGGGGAGGGTGTTCCAGGTCTTGGCGGCGAGGTGGGAGAAGGATCTGCCGCCGGCGGTCGTTTTCCGGATGCGGGGGACTGTGGCGAGGGCGAGGCTGGTCGAGCGGAGCTGGCGGGTGGGGGTGTAGAAGCTGAGTCGTCTGTTGAGGTAGGCTGGTCCGGAGTTGTGGAGTGCTTTGTGTGCGTGGGTGAGGAGCTTGAAGGTTATCCTCTTGTTGACAGGGAGCCAGTGCAGGTCTCTCAGGTGGGGTGTGATGTGGCTGCGTCGGGGGATGTCGAGGATAAGACGTGCAGAGGCGTTCTGGATGCGTTGCAGCCGTCTCAGGAGCTTAGCCGTCGTTCCTGCGTAGAGGGCGTTTCCGTAGTCCAGCCTGCTGGTGACGAGGGCCTGGGTGACTGTTTTTCTTGTTTCGGTGGGGATCCACTTGAAGATCCTGCGGAGCATTCAGAGGATGTTGAAGCAGGATGAGGAAACGGCGTTGACCTGCTTAGTCATGGAGAGGGTGGGGTCGAGGATGACCCCTAGGTTGCGTACGTGGTCGGTGGGTGGCGGGGCTGTTCCCAGTGATGTTGGCCACCAGGAGTCGTCCCAGGCTGAAGGGTTGGAACCAAGGATGAGGACCTCCGTCTTGTCCGAGTTCAGCTTCAGGCGGCTGGTCCTCATCCATTCGGCGACGGCCTTCATTCCTTCGTGGAGGTGGGCTTTGGCGGTGTGAGGGTCTTTGGTGAGGGAGAGGATCAGCTGGGTGTCGTCGGCGTAGGAGATGATGTTGAGGTTGTGCTGTCGGGCGACGTGGGCGAGGGGTGCCATGTAGATGTTGAACAGCGTTGGGCTGAGGGAGGAGCCTTGGGGTACACCGCAGATGATCTTGGTGGCCTTGGATCGGAAGGGGCGAGGCGGACGCTTTGTGTTCTGCCGGAAAGGAAGGATGTGGTCCAGTCCAGGGCCTTCTCTTGGATCCCGGCGTCGTGAAGGCGTGTTCGTAGTGTGTGGTGGCAGACCGTGTCGAAGGCGGCTGATAGGTCCAGGAGGGTGAGGGCTGCTGTTTCTCCGTTGTCTAGCAGGGTCCTGATGTCATCGGTGGCGGCGATGAGGGCGGTTTCGGTGTTGTGGTTGCTGCGGAAGCCGGACTGGGAAGGGTCCAGGATGTTGTTCTCCTCGAGGTAGCGGGTCAGTTGTTTGTTGACGATTTTCTCGGTGACCTTCGCGGGGAACGGGAGCAGAGAGATGGGTCGGAAGTTCTTGAGGTCCTTGGGGTCTGCCTTGGGTTTCTTGAGTAAGGCGGTGATCTCAGCGTGCTTCCAGCTTTCCGGGAAGGTTGCTGTCTCGAAGGAGATGTTGATTATTTTCCGGAGATGGGGCGCGATGGCTGTACTGGCTTTGTTGAAGATGTGGTGAGGGCACGGGTCTAGCGGTGAACCGGAGTGGATGGTGTTCATGATCTCGCTGGTGTCCTCGTCGTTGATGTTGGTCCAGGAGAGCAGGCGGTTGGTGGTTGTGGGGGCAGTGGTCTCGGTGGTTGCCGGGGCGGTCGTGGTGTTGAAGCTGTCGTGGATGTCGGCGATTTTGCGGTGGAAGAAGGTGGCCAGTGAGTCGCACAGGTCTCGCGATGGCTGGATGTCGTTGGTGTTGGAGCTGGGGTTGGAGAGTTCCTTCACGATGTTGAAGAGCTCTTTGCTGTTGTGTGCGTTGTTGTCTAGGCGGTCTTTGAGTGAGGCCCTTTTGGCGGATCTGATGAGGTGATGGTGACTGCGGGTGGCGCTCTTGTGGGCAGCGTAGCTGTCCGCTGTCCGTTCGTGGAGCCAGATCTTCTCCAGTTTTCGGCATGTTCGTTTGGAGGCCTGGAGGTCTTCGGTGAACCAGGTGGCTTTCTTGCTGGTGTGGCTGTTGGGCGGATTCTTGAGCGGGGCGAGGGTGTTGGCGCAGTCGTCGATCCACTGTCTGAGGTTGCGGGCGGCGGTGTCGGGGTCGGAGGGTTCGGCGGGTGGGCTCAGGGCGAGGGTTGTGGTTAGCTGGTCTTCCGTGACTCTGCTCCAGCAGCGGCGAGGCATTTGTTCGGTGCGGTGGTGCGTGGTGGGCTTCCTGTAGGTGAAGTGGATGCAGTGGTGGTCAGTCCAGTGGGGTTCGGAGGTGTGGTTGAAGGAGACGTGTGGGCTTGCGGAAAAGATGGAGTCTAGCGTGTGGCCGGCGGCGTGGGTGGGTGTAGTCACGAGCTGTCTGAGTCCGAGGGTGGCGAGGTTGTCGATCAGGGTGGTGGAGTTGGTGTCCTTGTTGTTCTCGAGGTGGAAGTTCAGGTCCCCGAGGAGGATGTAGTCCGTGGAGGCGATGGCGTGTGTGCTGACGAAGTCAGCGATGGAATCGCTGAACTGTGGTCGGGGTCCGGGGGTCTGTAGATGAGGGTTCCTCTGAGGGTGGTGTTGGCATCGGTGTGGATCTGGAAGTGCATGTGTTCGGCGGTGCTGAGGGTGTCGTCGGTGTTGGTTGAGACTCTGAGGGTGTTCCTGTGGACGATGGCGATGCCTCCTCCGACTCCGTTGGTGCGGTCCCTGCGGGTGATCTTGTATCCGTCCGGGATGGCAAGGCGATGTCGGGGGCTGAAGCGGGATTCAGCCAGGTCTCCGTCAGGAATGCGACGTCTGGGGAGGTTGAGTCGAGAAGGTCCCAGAGTTCGATGGCGTGTTTGCGGGCGGAGCGGGTGTTGAGGAGGATGCATCTGAGGTAGTTGGGTTCTTTCCTGGGCGGTGGTTTGGCGGGGCGGGTGCTGGCGAAGCTGCAGTTCCGGCAGGTGAAGGGCCCTTGGGTGCGCTTCGGGGTGGCCTGGTAGCAGGCGTGATCTTTTCCGGGGTTGAGTGCGTGGAGGGTGCTGGCGTCGTATCGGCGTCTGTTGATGTGGCAGGCGCGGGGGATGCCCGGACCAGGGGGTCTGGCGCTGGGCGCGGTCACGGCGCGGACGGGCGCAGACGGGCTTGCCTTAGGCGCGCCTTCGGCCGCGCAGCGGCCGCCATAAATGGGGAGGTGGGAGGGAGGAGCAGGGAATGGGGCAGCGAATGGGCAGTGAGGGGCGGGGCCGCAGGGGCGCAGCGGCGGGAAACAGGCACAGAAGGGAAACGAGCACAATCAGGGCATCAAGGGGGCACAGAAAGGAAAAAAAAACGAGCACAATCAGGGGCAGCAAGGGGGCACAGAAAGGAAAAACGAGCACAATCAGGGGCAGCAAGGGGGGCACAGAAAGGAAAAAACGAGCACAATCAGGGGCAGCAAGGGGGCACAGAAAGGAAAAACGAGCACAATCAGGGGCAGCAAGGGGGCACAGAAAGGAAAAAACGAGCACAATCAGGGGCAGCAAGGGGGGCACAGAAAGGAAAAACGAGCACAATCAGGGGCAGCAAGGGGGCACAGAAAGGAAAAACGAGCACAATCAGGGGCAGCAGCAGGGCACACAGACGGAGCTGTGTGGTGGGGGAGCGACCTACCAGTCAAGGTCAGGGGTCGCTCTCTTCACCACGCAGCGGCCGCCATAAATGGGGAGGTGGGATGGAGGAGCAGGGAATGGGGCAGCGAATGGGCAGTGAGGGGGCGGGGCCACAGGGGCGCAGCGGCGGGAAACAGGCACAGAAGGGAAAACGAGCACAATCAGGGCATCAAGGGGGCACAGAAAGGAAAAAACGAGCACAATCAGGGGCAGCAAGGGGGGCACAGAAAGGAAAAACGAGCACAATCAGGGGCAGCAAGGGGGGCACAGAAAGGAAAAAACGAGCACAATCAGGGGCAGCAAGGGGGGCACAGAAAGGAAAAACGAGCACAATCAGGGGCAGCAAGGGGGGCACAGAAAGGAAAAACGAGCACAATCAGGGGCAGCAAGGGGGCACAGAAAGGAAAAACGAGCACAATCAGGGGCAGCAAGGGGGGCACAGAAAGGAAAAACGAGCACAATCAGGGGCAGCAAGGGGGCACAGAAAGGAAAAACGAGCACAAACAGGGGCAGCAGCAGGGCACACAGACGGAGCTGTGTGGTGGGGGAGCGACCTACCAGTCAAGGTCAGGGGTCGCTCTCTTCACCACGCAGCGGCCGCCATAAATGGGGAGGTGGGAGGGAGGAGCAGGGAATGGGGCAGCGAATGGGCAGTGAAGGGGCGGGGCCGCAGGGGCGCAGAGGCGGGAAACAGGCACAGAAGGGAAAACTAGCACAATCAGAGCATCAAGGGGGCACAGAAAGGAAAAAAAAAAAAACGAGCACAATCAGGGGCAGCAAGGGGGCACAGAAAGGAAAAGCGAGCACAATCAGGGGCAGCAAGGGGGCACAGAAAGGAAAAAGCGAGCACAATCAGGGGCAGCAAGGGGGCACAGAAAGGAAAAACGAGCACAATCAGGGGCAGCAAGGTGGGCACAGAAAGGAAAAAACGAGCACAATCAGGGGCAGCAAGGGGGCACAGAAAGGAAAAACGAGCACAATCAGGGGCAGCAAGGGGGCACAGAAAGGAAAAACGAGCACAATCAGGGGCAGCAGCAGGGCACACAGACGGAGCTGTGTGGTGGGGGAGCGACCTACCAGTCAAGGTCAGGGGTCGCTCCCCTCTCCCCTCATTAGGGATCTCACAACTCTGCCTGAGTTTCACCCGCTCGAGGGCCGCCTGCTTATGGGGGATTTAGGGGCCCACAAAATTAGGCAGGTATACCAAACAATCACTACACATTCCACTACCACTATCCACAAGACTCGGGCGGCGTTGGAGGAGGATGTGCCCACATTGACCGATGATGACTGGGCCGACGCATTGGCCAGCCCTCGTACTCCGCCGTCTCTACCCGGTATCGGTTGATTCAATTCAAGTACCTTCACAGGGCCTACTACACACGCTTACGCCTCTACAGGATGGGGGCTATCCAGTCGCCCATGTGCCTCAGATGTGGCACAGAGGAGGGGTCGTTTTTGCACACGGTCTGGAGCTGTGGCGCGTTGCAACTTTTCTGGACTGGCATTAGGTCCTGCCTGGGGTGGGTTCTTGGGTGGGACATCCATGCGGATCCGCGACTGATTCTTCTCCACGGCACAGAGGACATTGGGGGGGAACATTTACAAAAGGCACCTGCTGTTCTTGGGTCTCACACTAGCCAAGCGGGACATTGCACAACACTGGAAGGCGGAGTCCCCCCCCCCAAGCATAGGTAACTGGAAGAAAGCGATGGATAGATGCCTGTCGGCTGAAGTGGTGGTGTTCCAGGCACGGGGCTGTCCGCAAAAGCACGGGAAAATCTGGTCGGGCTGGGCCACGTATAGAGGAATAGACCTGTCGCTCTTGGGGCCCCCAGTTTCCAGGGACCCGGTGGATAGACTTTGGTAAGCAACTCACCTGTTTAATGCCACGAGGTGGCGCGTGTGCACGGAGCAAGATTATGTAATATCACTTTCTGATGATGGCTGGGTGTGTGGTGCGGGGGTTTTGTCTGATGTTCTGCAGACCTCGGGGGGTGTTATACAGTGCCGGAAATTTCTACGATATGCTTGTATCGCATATAATGCTTGCTGGTTTTGCTTCTTTGGTACCTCTGAAAACCAATAAAATTTGTTGTTAAAAAAACAAACATGCACAGTTAGGGCCCTGGAGCTCCCTCAGTTACGGCCATGGAGCACCCTCAGTTAGGGCCCTAGAGCTCCCTCAGTTACAGCCCTGGAGCTCCCTCAGTTACAGCCCTGGAGCTCCCTAAGTTAGGGCCATGGAGCTCCCTCGGTTAGAGCCCTGAAGCTCCCTTAGTTAGGGCCCTGCATCTCCCTCATTTGGGGCCCTGGAGCTCCCTCAGTTGGGGCCCTGGAGCTCCCTCAGTTAGGGCCATGGCGCTCCCTCAGCTGGAGCCCTGGACCTCGGCCCTGGAGCTCCCTCAGTTGGGGCCCTGGAGCTCACTCAGTTAGGGTCCTGGAGCTTTCTCAGTTAGGGCACTGGAGCTCCCTCTCTTAGGGCCCTGGACCTCCCTCTCTTAGGGCCAAGGAGCTCCCTCAGTTGGGGCCCTGGAGCTCCCTCAGTTGGGGCCCTGGAGCTCCCTCAGTTGGGGCCCTGGAGCTCCCTCCGCGAGGCCTCTGGAGCTCCCTCAGTTAGGCCTCTGGAGCTCCCTCAGTTGAGGCCCTGGAGCTCCCTCAGTTAGGGCCCGGAGCACCCTCAGTTAGGGCCCGGAGCACCCTCAGTTAGGGCCCTGGAGCTCCCTCAGGTGGAGCCCTCTCAGGTGGAGCCCTGGAGCTCTCTCACTTAGGGCCCTGGAGCTCACTCAGAGCTCTTGGGGTCAGCACAGGACCCCGGACATTTGATGACATTCTTGAGACAGCACCTTTGTGATATAGGCTCACCCTGCACAGCTTGGATACTTGGATCAGCCCTGTAAACTCTTATCAAGCGCCTAGAAGCTCAGACACCAGGAGCTCCCCAGGGCAGCAACAGGACAGAGACGGGAGATGAAGAAGAAGCATCAGGTCAGCCCAGGGGAGCCCTCTCGGCCAGACTCAGGGTGGAGCAGTACAATGCAGCCCCAGAGTAGGGGAGTCCCTGGGACACCCCTTTGTACTGGAGAATGAATGTGGCTGTTAGGGGGGGGCAGACCTGGAGGAGTAGGCACAGTTCACAGCAGTGGAGACAGGAGGTGTGTGGGCAGAGGACACAACTGATGTGATCAAGTGACACATCTGGGTCACTGAAATGTCACACATAATGGCACTGAAAAGACAAAGGTAACACAATGAGAACTATGCAGGTGCGCTGGGAATATTCAGTCTATTTCTACAAACCTAGCAGAAGGTGCTGACAATCTCCTACCTGAGCAGAAACCTGTGGAGTCATGTCCAGGCTCCCTCCTCCTCCGGTGGGGTGTGAGGGGGGGGGGCAGATCTGGGATTTGAGGGGGGGGGCAGGGGCGGGTCTGAGGGGGGGCAGGAGCAGATCTGGGGTCTGAGGGGGGTCTGTGAGGGTCTGAAGATGAAGGTAACTGCGCAGACAGACAGGGAGTCCTTCCTCTTCTGCAGAGGCCGGAAGTGATGTCAGCACCGCTGCTGGTGCTATCTCTGCCGCCGCTGACCCGGAAGAGGAAACCCTTCTCCTGTCATACTGCAGCTCAGTGGGTTTCTCTCCCCCGCATGCGCAGCAGAGCAGTATGTACTTCTCTCCAGCGCATGCGCAGTAGGACACGACAGCACTTCTCTCCCGCGCATAGGCAGTTAGATACGTCACCTCTTCCGCGCATGCGCAGTAGTACGTCACTCCCCGCGCATGCGCAGTCGGACGCCGGAGCAGCAGGCCCCGCACCGCTCAGCAGGGAGGGGGTTCCTGGTCTCTCCGGGCCTCTCTTCGCTGTGACCGCCCTCCGCCTCTGTCCCGCCGGAGCTCCGGGAGGAGCCGCCCTCCGAGGCCCATGGAGGTGAGTCCTGAGGGCGGGCGGGCGCCGGAGGCGCTGCTGGGTGTTGAGTATCCGGGTCTCCTGCTGCCTGCGGGCCCCTGACGACTCCCCTCTGTGCCCCACCCCGAACCCCCGCCCGCCACCCCAGGTAGGGTTAACACCCCCGCCACTGCAGGTAGGGTTAACCCGCTCCTCCCCCCGTCCTGTGTCACTCCAGGTAGGATTACCCTCCCTTTACATACTCATAATGTATAGATTCCTGACCCTCTGCCCAGCCCCCCCCGCCTGTGATTCTCCTTCCTCACCAGTGCTCCCAACACACTCATCACTTCCTACATGTTGTATTCTTTACCAGATTTAGTCATCACTCCTGTTACTATCCACAAATTCTGCTTTTTAACTCCAGTAAGACACACCACAGCCCCATGTCTCTCCACCCCCACAGAATGTCCCTGGAGCCCCGGTGCAGCTGCACTGCACTCTCTCGTACTCTGGAGGCATGTTTGTGACACGAACACAGTATCCTCCTCTGACCCCCCGCCCCCCGTATAATGGCCATGAGAGTTGGTGGAGTGCACTGACCTGGCTCACAGCCTTCTTGTTATCTAGGACTTCCATTGCAAGCCTCACAGTATCCTCATTGCACCTCTGAAGATGGCCCTGAGAGTGGGAGGAGTGCTCTGACCCGGCTCACAGCCTTCTTGTTACCTAGGACTTCCATTGCAAGCCTCACAGTATCCTCATCGCACCTCTGAATATGGCCCTGAGAGTTGGTGGAGTGCTCTGACCCGGCTCACAGCCTTCTTGTTACCTAGGACTTCCATTGCAAGCCTCACAGTATCCTCTTCACACCTCTGAAGATGGCCATGAGAGTTGGCGGAGTGCTCTGACCTGGCTCACAGCCTTCTTGTTACCTAGGACTTCCATTGCAAGCCTCACAGTATCCTCATCGCACCTCTGAATATGGCCCTGAGAGTTGGTGGAGTGCTCTGACCCGGCTCACAGCCTTCTTGTTACCTAGGACTTCCATTGCAAGCCTCACAGTATCCTCTTCACACCTCTGAAGATGGCCATGAGAGTTGGCGGAGTGCTCTGACCTGGCTCACAGCCTTCTTGTTACCTAGGACTTCCATTGCAAGCCTCACCGTATCCTCATCACACCTCTGAAGATGGCCCTGAGAGTTGGTGGAGTGCACTGACCTGGCTCACAGCCTTCTTGTTATCTAGGACTTCCATTGGAAGCCTCACAGTATCATCCTCACACCTCTGAAGATGGCCCTGAGAGTTGGTGGAGTGCTCTGACCTGGCTCACAGCCTTCTTGTTACCTAGGACTTCCATTGGAAGCCTCACAGTATCCTCATCACACCTCTGAAGATGGCCCTGAGAGTTGGCGGAGTGCACTGACCTGGCTCACAGCCTTCTTGTTACCTAGGACTTCCATTGCAAGCCTCACAGTATCCTCATCACACCTCTGAAGATGGCCCTGAGAGTTGGCGGAGTGCACTGACCTGGCTCACAGCCTTCTTCTTACCTAGGACTTCCATTGGAAGCCTCACACTATCCTCATCACACCTCTGAAGATGGCCCTGAGAGTTGGTGGAGTGCTCTGACCTGGCACACAGCATTCTTCTTACCTAGGACTTCCATTGCAAGCCTCACAGTATCCTCCTCTGATGTCTGAAGATGGCCTTGAAAGTTGGTGGAGTGCACTGACCTGGCACACAGCCTTCTTGTTACCTAGGACTTCCATTGGAAGCCTCACAGTAACCACCTCTGATGTCTGAAGATGGCCTTGAAAGTTGGTGGAGTGCACTGACCTGGCTCACAGCCTTCTTGTTACCTAGGACTTCCATTGCAAGCCTCGCAGTATCAGCCTCATACCTCTGAAGATGGCCCTGAGAGTTGGTGGAGTGCTCTGACCTGACACCCAGCCTTCTTGTTACCTAGGACTTCCATTGCAAGCCTCACAGTATCAGCCTCACACCTCTGAAGATGGCCCTGAGAGTTGGTGGAGTGCACTGACCTGGCACACAGCCTTCTTGTTACTTTGGACACTAGACTCTCTACACACATATGCCCTCACTTCAGACTCCTTACACTTACATTCAAGGCACTACACAACTTTGGGCCGGCTTACCTGAACAGAGGAATCACCTTCTGCCAACCACACAGACCCCTCTGCTCTTTCCAACTCCTACTTGCACATATCCCACACATACACTGAAACAAAGCCAAGGGTTGGACGTTCTCGCTCATTGCTTCTAAACCGGAATGACTTGCCTCCTCCTCGCTTCTTGAGTTCCATAATAGGCTGAAGACTTGTCTCTTCAAGTAACCCCCGCTATGGACAGATTTGGCTCCTGCATAGCGCTAGGATACCCTCACGGATAATAGCCCACAGTACAAATACTTGTAACATAACATGACCATATCAGTCTCATCCTGATGGAATTACATTGGCTCCATTTGCTGGCAGCAACATCTTCGAACCGGATGTATCATTTACAAAGCCATCATGAATAACACCCCTGCATATTTTCCAGACAAACTCCCCATCTATGATGTCTCTTTGCACACCAGTAGCCTGAAGACCAAGGAAGTGTAAAAAAGAAAAACCAAGGAAGCATGCCTTTGCCATCTCTGCCCCAAGGATGTTGAACAACTTCATGTATCCATCAGGTCCGGCCAAAGGTTGCTCCAATTTAGGAAAGCGTTGAATACGAAGCTTTTTAAAGAACCCTACATCACAGTATAGTAATAAGCTACAAACTAGCTCCAGTCTTATCACTCGTTGACCTTATGCTCGCCATTGACCCTGTACAGCACTCCGCTGCCATTTGGTGCAATTCAAATACGACATACATGCAAACTTGTGCACATACAATAACGTACAGATAAATAGCCATTTTCTGTATTAATTTCTTGCAGATTTCATCTGCAAAATTTAATGGCGCAAAACTTTATCACACCCTGTAATTACTGCATGCAATAAACATCTCATTGGTTATAGCTGCAATCCCTGTGCAAACAGGTGCCTGAGAGGCGATTGACCTTTAACGACCCACTTGTAATAATGCACTGAGTCTTAAAATTTATTATTTAATCTATTTCTTCATGTTTAAAGTGGTCTTCAGCCTGTCCCTGTCAGCTTACTCATTACACCTTTTACTTTCAGTAACAGATTTAAGTGTACCCATCTCTGCTTTCATTAAAAGAGAAGAGGACAGAATGTGGTGGAAAGTTAACATTAAGTTCAATGTATTTACGATGAATGCAGGGCCACCGTTTTCTAGATTTCACTGAGTGCAGCGACCAAGAAAGCAACATAATGGTTTTTGTTCCAGACACAGGTTCCCTTCCGCGATGCTTCTGGCTGTTTCTCTGAAGATGATTGGAATCTTTTACAAGAATGGCAGAAGGAACTTTGTGGGAACTTGATGAAAGAAATTCACAGAGCTCTGATCTCGCTGGGTAAAGTTGCATTATTGATCATTATCGGGGATTGTTGCTGTCTTCCGTATGCTGCATGTATGTATTATTGCACGATTGTGAGAGCAGATTTTGTTGTGATGTTCTATCGCTTTCATTATTCCAGGAGAAAGGATCTGGTTATGTTCAGGTGGAGTGGGTGAGTACTCCTGAATAAGAGGTAGTAATGGTTATAATGGATGCTTAAATATTGAAAATGCTAAAAATGGAAAGGCAGCCACTGGACAGGGACAGTAGTAAATTAGGGCAAACTTAGGACACAAAGGCTGAGTGTGGCAGTTGGGGAGGGTGGGGTTGGCTGCCTGGGAAGAGAAGGTGCATCCGACCACCTACTGCGAACAACCAAAGGCCAAAGTGCGGCAGGGATTGGCCGCCCACTGAGGATCTGGCGCAGGGCTTTTCTGTCTATACTTCAAACCAATAATATTAGCCAATGAGATGTGGTTTCCATGTTATTTGGCTGCAGGTAAGTTGCTCATCTGCAATTGCCCACTCTATTAAGTCTGCTTTCCAGGCTTTTACTTCGAGTCCTTAGATGCCACCCAATGTATTGCAATATTGCAATACGCCTCCTTGCCAACATCATACTGAGCGCCATCATTCGGGTTTTCATTATGAAGTTTTTCCTTCTTGGCATCACTCAAGAGGAACATTTGATAGAGAAAGAAGCTTCCATCTGCTGCAAACTGCTGGACTGGCGGGGTATTTCCTTAGTCAATTTGTTTGGCCTTTTGTAGGTTCTGTGTAAATAGTGAAACTGTATCCGCTTAACTTTTACCTTGGGGGACACCTGCTTGACTTGTTCACATGCCTTCATCCATTCTGACTCAGTCAATTCATCTGAACAGTGAGCATTCCACTGATCTTTAGCTCAGTCTGTCCTGCCACCTTTATCTGTCACTATGGCTGCATATAGATGTGCTATTAAACATCTAACCTGCCAGTCCTAGTATCTGTTGTACGGCTGCATGTTTCTGTTGTTTATCTGGTAACGAAATCCAAATCCCCGGGCAGTGTATGCTAATATGTTCTGATGCAGGTGAGACTAAATAGAGTTCCACTCATAAATTGGGAGCATCTATGCCAGAGCACGAACCAGACACAGGTTTTTGAGTCCCTGGCACCACTGTTGTCACAGGACATGTAGATTGCAATGGTGCTAGGAGGGGATTATAATCGTGTGGAAAATGTGTCCCTGACTAGGCCACTTTCTTTCGAATTTGTAGCTGCTCTTTCTTTTGGATTTACAGCTGTGTCCTATGCTGATGACACACAAATAGTTGCGACTGTGTCATCGGACGTTGAGGAAACCGCAAGCAAGTTCAAAAACGGTCTCAAAAATATCGCCATCTGGATGCAGGAAAATTGTTTGAAATTGAATTCAGATAAGACAGAGGTGATCATCTTTCGTGCTGATATCTCTTTTTAGAACAGGTCCTGGTGGCCTATCAACCTCGGGCCGCTTCCTTGCCCTGTGCAGAAAGCGAATAACCTTGGAGTTTGATTTGATAAACAATTGTTGTTTTCAGATCAGGTCAACCAGGTTACCTCGTCCTGTTTTTTTCTTTCTGAGGGTAATCCGGAAAGTATTTCCTTTTATCCCTACTGAAATGCAGAAGATGGTGATGGTAGCGTTAGTATTATCAAGCCACAGATTATTGTAATGCACTATACTTGAGTACCCAGAAAAATTCGCTTTTGAAGCTTCAATCGTTGCAGAACCTAGCAGAGCATCTGTTTCTGGGTATCCCAAAATTTGCTTCTATCTACAAAGGAATTAGGGACCTGCATTGGCTGGTAAATACCAGAATTAAATTTAAGGTCTTGTGCATAGCTCGTAAATCCCTGCACAGTAGTGGCCCGGACTACTTTATAAAGCTCTTTGTATGGTATGTCCACGGAAGGAATTTGAGGTCTGGTGCAGCAAGACTTATTACATTGAAAATAATCAGGGAAACGAGATGGAGGGGATACGTTTCTCCTTCCTAGCTGGCAGGCTTTGGAACTTCGATCACAATCTAATCTATCTTCGTTCAGAAAGCAGCTTAAAACCTGCCTGGTTTTTAGTCATATTAAGTAGAGTCTGACTCAATTTTGGAACCATTAGTGCTAAGATGCTCTGGCATACATGTGCTCTATAAGGTGGTTACTTATTTTCTTACTTAACTTCCCTCTCTTATTGACGCCCCAGTAGCAAAATTAACACTAGACTATGTACAAGCCATATTTTGCGAGTCTGTAACCTATTACTAACTCACAAAGTAGGGTTTGCGAGTTGCTATTAGGAAGGGGCGTGCCAAGGGCGGGGGATGTACGATTGTTTTGCGACAGGACTGCGGTCGCAAAACAATCTGTTTACCGCCTACTTCAAGTAGGTGGTAAGCCAGTTGCAACTGGAAGGGGTCCCCAGGAGACCTCTTCTTTGTGACTGCCAGTAAAAACATTTTTTAAAAGCAGATAGTGGTCCCTCGGACCACTACCTACTCTTAAGAAATAAAAACAAAACATTTCATTTTCCGTTTTGAAACGGATCCCGTTTTCCTTTAAGGAAAACAGGCTGCATTAAAAAAAATTGTTTTATTTAAAAGCAAGCACAGACATGGTGATCTGCTGTCCCCAGCAGGCCGCCATCCCTGTGTTATTGCCCATTCCAATAGGTCGCAAATTGCGACTGCCTCATGAATATTGATGACACATGTCCATTGCGACCCCATTGGGAATCGCTAATGTGTCTGAGACACATTGCATTTTGCGAGTCTCTAATTGCGAGTTGCAATTAAACCCAAATAGAGACTCTCAAAATGAAATGGTCCTACATGTGGCCCTAGGTGACGTTGTGTTCTGTTAGTGCGAGATGCACAAGGTTTTCATTCAACATTAGCAGGAACTGTATGACGAGCAGCCCCCATACCAGAGGAGAAAATGGAGACATTTTTGAGTAGGGCAACATTTGCATAGGTAGCGGCTGAGGATTGTGAGGCATTAGGTGGGCAAGTAACGGAGTCTGAAATTAACCCCTTCGGTGCTCATGACGAGCTCAGCTCGTCATGCTGCGCGTTAGCGCTGTGCGCATGACGAGCTGAGCTCGTCACGACCCCACCCGCGATCGGAATGTCCAGCACACGAGCGGAATTCCGATCGCGGTCAAGGGGTTAAAGAAGCCATCAAGGAATTTGAATTGGTTAAATGCTGTGTATAGGTGGGCTACTGGCAGAATTCTATCAAACATGTATGGCTCACTCGGCACCCCAGTTGTCTGCCATGTCACAGGAATGTGGTTCCTAGCCAGACACCACTAGAAAGGCTCTGTTTGTCTCTATCCCCAAGCCCCAGAGTAATGCATTGGAGGTAGCCTCATCCTGACCTCTCCATGATAAACCTGGATTACAACATCCTCAGCAAATTATTGGGCAAGCGCCTCCAGCCAGTGATTCAGAATATATCACACTAACACAGATAGAAGCAGTGGCGACTGGTGACATTTGAAAGTGGTGTGCCGTAAAAGTTGGGGATGACTTTTATATAGCGAGCAACTCGAGCAAGCCTAATGGACAAACATGGGGTCCAGGGTGGGTCCTCCTCCCGGGAAAAAATTGGCAAATGGTGCATTTAAAAGCAAATACATTTTGTGATAAAGCTAGGCTTATAACAGTGGGAACGTATAGTCTTGAAATATTAAACAACACATTAAAAACTGCCCCATATCTTGGACAGTAACTGTAATGTGCAAATTGTATAGGGTGAAACTTTAGGCCCTGCATGCAACATCAATTTCGGAAAAAAAGCTTTAACCAGGCTTCAGGATGCACCCGCAGCTGCTGGCTGCAATCAGTAATATAGAAATATGTGCCGATAGGTCTTTGAGTGGGATGAAAAAAGTGTTGACTCACAAAAAAGGGAACATGTAACACACATTTCTGTGATTCCCATACCGTGCCACCCTGGTATTTTGGTTTCTCTCTGTGGTGTTAGTGCATCCAGATATATAACATAACAACTAACATACACCTAAAATCTGTCAGTATGATCGACTTTGGCAATGGTTGTTAGATGGTTAAGATAAATGAGTAACAACAATGATTTGTTATAAATATATAACATTGGAAATGTTTCAATTCTGAAATTGTGCGACTTTGAATTAAATAGTACTGAGGCCTGTGGAAGGAGTTTGGCCTTCAGTTATATGTGCTTTATGTTATATATGTATGTATGCCATTTTTCTCAGCACATCTAGTCCATCTGCCCATCTTCAACTGCCTCTTTCCTCTTGAGCACCCTCTTTTTACTCTTCCCCGAATGCACTTCCTTGCATCTCCCTCACTACACCACTTCCAAACACACTGCACTCACTCACATTTAAGCAATTTGTTTCCTTTTGCCTTGTAAATATGTTGACATCTATGTACCTCCTTCACACACATTTCCACAGAATTTCGGTGCCAACTGGAATACATGACCATTGTTCTGTGTGCTCTGCAGAGAGGCCAACCCACTGACAGGCATTTTGTTTGAATCAGCACTCTGAGTCTGAATCAAAGCCCCTCGTAAACACAAGGCACACCCGAATTATGAGTGAAAAAAGTACAGACACACAACATGATAAAACATCTAACACTCTTGCAGAATGCAAGTTTAGGTAAAACATGTGAAATGAGAGAGGAACTAAATGGATGACAGGCGTTAACCTAATGTTTTTAGCATCCACTGTTCGTAAATCAATCCATGTTTTTGGCATGCGCACCTTTCTCACTCTCAGGCCCACACACTATGATTTAAAAGAAGCTTTTACCAGAGTGTTACTCGTGTTGTGCGCGTCCAAAGCCGTCGGCTATGCCTGTGACAATGACATCCTAAACTCTGCCCGTTTAGTTAACCAGCAGCTGTGAGAGTGAGGAATTCCTGTCTGTGACCAGACATATTTCCACAGCTTCAAACGTTTTAGTAGTTAGTACTTCAGTTAAGTGCTTGTCACACGCTGACAAACCGAGTCAACTAAGGAAAACTTGCCGCCTAAGCCTAAAAAGGAAAGGATATATAAAACAAGATGGGCATCTATAATCATTCCATATATTACTCCCTGGAAAGGAAAAGATGTATATTGCTGGAACAACTAGTACTGCTCGACAGAGACCAAATCTTTGGTACGATCACACGATTAGAAAATGTAAAACTCTAAGAAAAGGAGGTAAAATATTTCAGAGAAAAAACCCTTATGAAGCAGTAGAAAGTGGGCTAAAAGAGTTGAGGAAAGTGTACCAGAGATCTCTCCAGAGCGGCAAAAATCAACTTCTGTGAAGAGCAGTAGCGCAGCCAGGACACTGCCAGTGCCACACACGTGTTTGTTTCTCCCCGGAGTATTCCCAATGGTAAAACTGAAACTTCAAACTTGCACAGTCGCAGATTCAAAGTTTCAGTGGCTGCTATTTCACCCCACCCTTCCCCCACTCAGTGACGGGTGGGGGAACTGGCTGATTGGCATGTGGCCACAGGCATTGCAGGGCTTAAGCCTGCAGCGCCCGTGGCTAACTTGATCTGTGATGCTTTAAATGTCACAGATAGGGGAGGCACTGAGGTGTGTCAGGAGCCCGAGGCCAGGGCTGGGAGTTTCATCAGCCCTGGATAATCTCTAGGATGACTGGTGCAGGCGCTGTTGTGCGCCTGCACCAGCCATCAGATAGTGCTGCACAAGCTGCCCCAGGCAGCTGCCGGACGGCATTTCGTACCAAGAGCGAGCCATACATTATTATTCACTCTTGGTATGATAAAAGTGAAAATGGTATAGAAAACGGGGAGGGCGTAGCCCTGGAGCCCTTAATGTAGAACCGCCCCTGGATAGAAGGAAACGTAGGTCGTGTTCTGCGAGCACTGAAGGGACGTGTGGCTTTCTAGCATTCTTTTAAGCTACCTGTAATGGCCAGGATTGCATTACCGAAAATGGTGATCCTGCTGCGAATGTAATACTATTTTACAAATCTTCCAGTTTGGATCCATCAGAGCTGGTTTAAAGTGCAAAACACCCTGCTTCAAGAAGTGATTTGGAATGTAGTACGACACTGGGTCTCACTAATAATACTAATCCGTCCAACACGAGCCAGAGGCCTAGGAGTCTCAGACTATAAATTGTATTTTCTGTCAGCCCAACCTCAGTGGCTGGCCAGGTGCTTCACTGGACTACATTTGAAGGAGATGGGGGAAGTAGGGGGTTTTCATTGTAGAGGAGGAGTGTAGGAAGCTGGGTTTCTGTTGCAGTAAACCCCCCCCCCACCCACACTTTTTGTCAGACTACTGATGCACTTTGACTTAATGTGTTCTGGGTCCCTGCTAATCACGTTTCCAGGGCCTGTGTTCTTTTCCAAAACTGTCCCTTGTACCCCCAATTGGCACCTCTCTGGCCACATGTCAGTCCCTTGTAAAAGGTACCATGGGTACCAAGGACACTGGCCAGGGAAGGCCTCTAAGGGCTGCAGCACTTATTGTGCTACCCTTAGAGGCCCTGTACCTTTACACACACACACTTATACACACACACACTTACACACACACACACTTACACACACACACACACAAACCCCCCCCCCACCCCTCCCCCCCATTGCAGACTGCTTGTTTTGGTGCAGTACAACATGAAGAGTCGAAATGGCATAAGTCAGCCACCCCTCTAGCTGGGTGCACTATACCAGTGGCGAGGGTACAGGTGCATGAGCCCTGTACCCCTACAGTGTCAAGACCAATTCTTAGACATTGTAAGTGCAGTAATGCCGTTAAGAGTATTTATTGCTGGGGAGTTTGTCATTACTTTTTAAAAAAGATTAATTTTATTAACCATTTCACAGCCGTGTACAATATTTCACTTGCATTGAGAATATAGCAATCAGAGTAAAAATATACCAAGCAGAAGGTGTCACAGCATTACTTTCAGCTAGGAATCAAAGTATCCATTTACACATCTTGCGGCATAGTCTGACAGACACGTCTTACCCATATACTTTAACGTTACTGAATTGGCGCTGATTTCAAAGGCAACCCATCATATCCGGCCTATGCCTGGAAGCCACATCTCGATGGCGTTACACTAATCATCACCCAGCTCGCCCACACCTCTAACCGCTATATATTGTTTATACAAACTCCAAAAACTTTTCGGGCGGCTCTGAGGGGGCATTAGGTCACTATATGTTTCAGACTGCGTATTACAGAATATCATAACTTTTTCCCATTCAGATTTTGAGGGAGGGGGGCCTCGCGACCAACGCATCGCCACTTTGCGCTTTGCAAGGATCAAACCCATACCTATAAGTTTCCTTACATCTTTTTGTAGGGGTTTTGTGTATCCCAATTGTGCAGTCAGGGAATCAGGAGAGAGTGGTGTACCTATTATTTCCCCCATTTAATTGAATATTGGCTTCCAGAAGGCGGCTATCGGAGGGCAAGACCAGGCAACATGGAGAAAATCTGCACCGCTTACGCCACAGCGCTCACAATGGTCCAACTCTCTTAAACCGTATCTGTGCAGACGCTCCCGGGTATAATATACCCTGTTAAGGTACTTGAAGTGTATTAATCTGTGTTTGTCATTTAGTGACAGCTTCTGTGTGACCTCACAGCAGTACGTCCATTTATTGTCATCTAGTGGTATACCTAAGTCCACCATTGTATTCTAGCTGTTTAGTATTGTGTGCGTCTGAACTCTTGTGACATATTGTATATGTTGGACACCAATTTATTCGGAGACTTTGCGCGTGGGAGATAGGTGAAGGAGGGGAGAGCGGGGGGCTCCTGATACTCTTCGCCCAGCAGTGCCTGCATGGCGTGTCGGATCCTAAAATAGTGAATTTGTGTGAGTGGAGATGCACGCTGCTCATCGGTAGTGGCCTCCTCGTAAGTGCGAACCTTTCCTTCCAAGAAGTCGTCACCCATAGTATGAATACGGACACTCTTGAGTGACAGGACAACCGCACTCTCTACACTCATTGGGAGCCACTGACACCAGTCCACCGGTAGGAGTGGGGAATATAATAGTGTACCTGCTTGTCTTTTTAATAGATCATGCCAAGCATGCACTGTCGAGTTTATAGAGTCTAGCACAACGCAGTGTCTATTAGGAGGTTGAGTGAGCCGCCAAGGGAGCGGAGAGGCGTCGACCGCTATTTTCTCAATGTGGAGATGAGGAAGAGTGTGTGGGCCGTAACACCAGGAATAGGCATGTGAACATTGTGATGCTCTGTAATATAGTTCCAGATCTGGGGCTCCCAGCCCACCCATAGAGTATGGAAGTGTGAGTGTATCTATCTTGACACAGGGGGACTTCCCCGCCCATGCCAATCGAACCATCAAAGCACTCAACCTCTTGAAGATATATTTCGGAATTACCATTGGGATATTATTAAAGAGAAATAATGATCTAGACAGTACAATCATTTTCATCAGGGAAATACGGCCTACAAGAGAAAGTGGTAACCTTATCCATTTGTCAATGTCTTCCTCTAATTTAGTTATCGCTTTTCCATAATTGTCCCGCTTAACTATCTCCGAGTCAGTGTGAACTTGTACACCCAGATATCTCACTGAGTCAGTAGACCACTGCAGTGGGAAGTCCAAGTCAAAAGGGACCATGACGAGTTAATGGAAAATTTTTGGACTTATTCCAATTAATCTTTAGCCCAAAGACACCGCCAAATCTTATCACCTCTCGGATCAAAGGAGCAAGGTTGGTTGCTGGATCCCTTGTGTACAGCAGCATATGGTCTGCATAATCCGACACTATAAGGTTATATTTGGGAAATCGAATCCCCCGGTGCCCATGGTACTCTCTGAGGGAGCACGCCCAGGGTTCTGCCACAAATGCGTACAATAGCGGGGACAGAGGGCAGCCCTGTCTAGTGCCCGAGATATCTTGAAGGGGGATGTAACATAATTTCCTGACCTTACTCTGGCTATCGGGTGATTATACAGAACTGAGACTAGTCTGAGAAAAATCTCTGCGACACCCAGTCTTTGTAATACTGCCATCATGAATGACCACTAGACTGAGTCGAACGCCTTCTCCGCGTCCAGGAATACTGCTGCGGCTTTGACATCCGGCCTAACATGTTGTATAGCCCCAAACACTGTCCTGAGATTTTGGGTTAACGTGCGCCCGGCACAAACCCTGCCTGTTCTGGTCCTACAAGAGTCGAGAAAAGGGTAGCAAGTCTATCGGCTAAAATTTTGGCAAATATTTTCGTATCAACATTGAGGAATGATAGCGGCCTGTAGGATGAACAGGCCTGAGGAGATTTGCCTGGCTTAAGCAGAGTAACAATTAGAGCCTCCCTCATTGTTTGCGGCATTATGCCTGTGTTGCCGATTTCCTCAAATAGCCTAGTTAGGTGGGGGACCAGTAGGTTCTTCTAGTCCTTGTAGAAAGAGACAGTGAGCCCATCTTGACCTGGGGCACTACCCTCCCGCATAGAATTTAAGGCAACCTGGATCTCAGTGGAGTCCAGTGGTCTCATTAAGTATTTCCTGTGCCCATTCGAGAGCCAGGGTAGCTGTACATGTTCTAAATAATCTAAAATGGCTTTTTCATCAACTGCTATCTTCGAGCTGTACAGATCCTCATAATACTTGCTGAATTTATGCGCTATATCAGAAGGGTCACTCAGTATACTGCCATCCTCCTCAATCAGCTCAGATACCCCGCCTGAATCTCTTTGACGACGAGCTAGTGCCGCCAGCACTGTCCCTGGCCTGTCCCCCCCTCACCATAAGATTTAGTTACTGAATACTTCCCCATGTGTTTAACTTCAATGTCATCTTCCTCGCTATATTCTTCCAGCGTTTTTTTCCAAAGCGACCTGCGTGTCACTACCCCTGAGTGCCTCTTGCTCTAGCCTACCCAGTTGACTTTCAAGAGTCGAGAGAGTCTGCCCCTTATAGAGCGGAGAACGCCCGCGTGTTTACTAATGGCCACACCTCTAATGTACACCTTGAATGCCTCCAAGACTGTGGAAAAGTGTTCAACCGAGCCGATGTTAATGTAAAAAAAAGTCAGAGATTGCTGTGGCAAGCTCAGCCTTAAACACCGAGTCTAGTAGTGAATACGGGAGGAATCTCTATGTGAACGGGGCTACCCCGTGCGGGGGTATTTCAACCTCTAAAAATAATTGGAGAGTGATCTGAAAATGTGCGAGGCATCACTGTGCACTCACGGACATGCGATAATAGTGACCCTGATATAAGCATATAATCAATTCTAGTGTGTATGTCATGAGGGGCAGAGCAGTGCATGAACCCTCCTGCCTCTGAATGCTTAGCCCTCCAGATATCGATCAGACCCAACTGCACTGCAATGTCACAGATGGTTTTTGCAGCTGGCGAGGGGCGCCTGGCCGGACCACCGGACCTATCCAAAAGTGGGTTTAAAACACAATTTAGATCGCCTCCCAATAATTGCGGTGACATCAAGTGGTCAGTTGTGTGAGTTAATAGTGTCTTATAGAACTGGGGATTGTCATAGTTCTGCCCGTATATATTAACAACCAGTAGGTCCAAACCTTTCCCATGGCATCTAGAGATGGCATACCTGCCATTGGTATCTGTCTTAAACTCAACTAACGAAATCCCTGATTTAGGGGTAACCCAAGTTAACACCCCTCTAGCGTGGGAGGAGAATCCTGCCGCTTGGGATGTGCCCTGGAGCCTCCTTTTATTGAGCATGCTATTATTAGGGGCGAGATGTGTCTCCTGAAGCAAGGCAACATCTACTTCATGACGTTTAAGGTAGGCCAATATTTTGCGTAGTTTTCTAAAGTCGTTCAACCCCCTTACATTCCAAGTAATAAATCGGACTTTGCCCAGTAGACTACGCAATGTGTCCCCTAGCATCTATTGTACCCACTATGCTCTATCACCTGTAGACCACAATGTTTTAAACTCTGTTGCTGTCATCAAATCATCTGCGTATACATAAGCTGTGAATGCGAAACAAAAACCCCTCCCACCCCCTCCCATCCAATGCACTACCCAACTATGCATATGTGAGCAATCTCCCACCCCCCCATTACAATACTTAACAATCCTAATAATCATGAAAGTTGCACACAAAACAATAATGGCATTATACCACTCAGGAGTTAACACGCGGGGGCGGATGTTACCGGCCATTACAACTAATAGCCAATGTAACCCCTACCGCCTGGCGTGGAGTAATTTATCACCTTGGGGAAGAACCGCCCGTTCAAGGCAAATAATGGAACAGTTCGGGTAGGGAGCAAACTTAACTGCGAATTATATACGTGACTAACAAATTGTTCATGCCCACACAGTCTAAAGATTATATTAAGTCAAGGCTGCATTCCTTGTGATCAGGCTGTCTGACTAGTTGTCGCCACAGTTTTGAATAGCCAAGATGAAATAGGATAGCAAAGCGATGTTAGATGGAAACATCAGTCAAAAGTTAGTCATTATCATCCAGATTTCCAGCCAAACCCACTGCCTCATCCTCCACGATCAGGGCCTTCTTTTGTGTCCCCGCCATATTCCACTCTTTAAGGGCATTTTGGAGAGACTAAGGGTCTGAGAAGACTTTGGCTTACCATTAACCACAACTTTCAGCCTAGCGGGGTACAGCATAGCGTATTCTATGTGTTGTTCTCTCAGTTTGTTTCATTGGGACAAATTGCCTTCTGGCCTCTTGGACTTTTAGGGTAAAATCTGAGAATAATGAGATGGAGGAGCCTTCGTATTTCAGTTGGCCCAATTCTATGGCTATGAATAACTTTGCAATGATAGGACGCCGTGGAGCGCCAGCGGAAGGCCTGGGGACCAGCAAGCGGTGCGCGCGCTCTACAACAAACCTAGACATGAAGGTTTCAAAGCCCAGAAGGTGATTAGTCGTTTTTCCACAAATATTTCCATGACCCCCGTTGCAGTGGATTTCGGAAGACCAATAATGCGCAGGTTGCTACGCCGTGACCTGGCCTCCAAATCCTCAGCATTATCGTGCAAAGCAATCAAGGCTTTCTCCATCTGCTTTTGGGTGTTGTACATATCAGTCTCCGCTTCCTCTACCTCTGAGATTCGCCGCTCCGACATGTCCTGCCGCTCTGCCTATTTGTCCAGCCTTTCGGATATACGATCCATTCTATATGATAGGGAGTCAATTTTCCCAACAATTGTGGATAGGCTTTTTTGCATTGCCGCTAAAATCTGCTTGATGTCTCCACCTGTGCCCTCAAAGTCTTTGTTCGACCCCGCCGTGGCCGGATCCGAGGACTCGTCTCTGTGTCTGGATTTCCGTTGTTCGAAGTTTAGCTTTGGCTGCGATTTATCTGGTTTACCCATTGTGTAGGTGTTGCCCACGTGGTCCGTGCCTCAGCTGTTGATATGTGCCGCGGGAGCCTCCGGTCGTGAAATACTAAATACAGTGGTGCAAGTAGAGGCAAACTTGGCACCCAAGAGGCACATCAGAGCCCCAGCACCTATGATCCGCCCTAGAGCTTGGAGTAGTAGCACACTTCCCTGGGGGGGGGGGCCCCAACAGCAGTAGTCATTAGCGCTAACAGTTACAGCTCGAGGGGGCACATGCGGCCAGGACGCGCACAAGCTGCCCTCAGCAGGCTCAGGCTCAACTTATATGACCCTGGAGCCAGGGCACAGTAATGCCAGACAATGGTGCACACCTCAAGGGAGGAAATCACGATCCAATAAGCCCCCCGTAAAGTCACCACTCCTGTCGGATTGTAGTGCGCAGAGCCAATTGCCGCCCCCCACGAAAGCCGGCGAGAGCACACACACTCCGAGGCACCGGCAGGCGCCAGGAAACTCTCCGCAGCACATCGCGGGTAGAAGGACCGTAGTCGATCGGCACTGGCATAGCTCCTCTATTGGGCCGTGTTCCAGGCAGAGCGCAAGGCGAGCTCCAAAGCAGCACTCACCGTTGAATTGAGGCAGGGTAGGTGAGTTCTGGTCCGTGCACTGTGGGGCAAGAACCAGACTGCACATCGCTCCTGTGGCTCCGGGCGGGTCGCGCCTTCCATCTCCACACCTCCCAGCACCAGAAGTCTCTGAGACGCCGCAGCCCGCACCCACTCCCAGGGAGGGAGTCCTGGGATATTCTCCACTCCACTAGGCAGGCCCCCAGGCGCCACCCGACACAATAACGAGGTCGACGGAGGAAACACATGACCACACACTGCGGGCCGGGAGCCTTGCCCCACAGCGTGCTTGCTTCCCAGGACAGGCCGCGCCTCGGCACATCTCCCCTCCCGGCGCCGGTAGGTCTCATGATGTGGCAGCTCACAGCAAGTCTCCGGGCGCGAGTCTCGGTCCGATCTTGACTTCGCTGGGTAGCTCTGCTTTCGCCGCAGTTCCTATGCAGCTTTTAAGACGGCAGACCCCGGGTGGAAGGCGGATCATGTCGGATTGGATTAGGCGGCTTGTGGAGCAAGCTTAGTCAGCGGCCATCTTCGAGCCTGGCAAGCTCCGCCCCCCAGGAGTTTGTCATTACGAACTCCACAGCACCATAATGGCTTTACTGAAAACTGGGAAGTTTTGGTATCAAACTTCTCAGCACATTAAACCCACACTGATGCCAGTGTGGGATTTAATGAAAAATGCACTCAGAGGGCATTTTAGAGACCAGCTTGCCACCACGAGACATGTTTCTGGACCCCTGGGGTAGGAGCCTTCGCTCCCTGAGCCCAGAAACAAAGCCTGCACCCGGCCCCCCTGTGCCACTGTGGGTGCAATTTGTGTGCGAAACCGGATCCCCGTTTGCCCTGAGCCTAACACCAGGAGATTTGCTCCCACAACCTTGTGGCCTGCTCGTGAGCAGCCACCAACCGGAGCCCCCTTATCCCCCATTGGATAACATTACCACAGCCCAGAAGGTGTGCCCACCTCTATCAACTCCACCCCTCAGGTGGGGGAGGCGAGGTGAAGCCCACTCTTCAGTGCCCGCCATCTTGCAGATGGCAGGCACTCTCCAATCAGGAATAGGGATTGAGCCCACTCCCCCACGTGGGGTGAGAACACCAAGGGTGTAGTCACCCTAAGGTCAGTAGCCCATTGGCTACTGACTTCGAGACCCCTAGAACGCCCCCTAAATACAGTATTTAGGGGTCAGCCCTGAACCAAGAAGACAGATTCCTGCAACCTACAAAGAAGGACGACGAAAGAAGACGCCCAGCAGAGGAGACTGCAGAGAAGAACTGACTTGGCCCCAGCCCTAAAGGCCCATCTGCAGTTTCCAGAGATCCTATGCCAAAAGTCGCCTTGTCCTGCAGCCAGCGACCTCCAGAACCCTGGGAGGACTGACTGTCTTCAACTAAGACCGGATCTCTGGTAAACAACAGCTCTGTTCAAAAGAAACTCCCAAAACAGACTGTGAGCCTGCTGAGGACAAAGAAACCCGACGCCTGGAACCACCACTGCACCCGTCGCCTACAGCCAGAGTGGCCCACCGGTCCCAGCGAGGTCCCCCAGCACTCCAGAGTCCGAGTCCACCGTGGGTTGACCCCTCCAGAACTCCCCGACGTCGCCTGCAGCCTCTGCATGGAGACGCCCCCAACCGCGAGTGGCCCGGTAAGGTGAAAGCCGACTTCAAAAGACATCCCTGCATCCAGTCGCCCTGCGCTCTGGAGAAAAGAAACCGAGGTGCACCTACGTCCCCGAGCCCTCCAACTTACCTGCCTAGCTGTTGGTTCCTCCTGGAAGACTTCTTGGACCGAGCCTGCAGCTAAAAACCAAAATCATCAATCCTCGTTGAAAACAACAGGGCACCCAACGCCAAAACAGCACCTTGCACTGTTGTAGGGATTCTGCACATACACAGAGCTATGCACAGGATAATAGGACCTCAGAGTATAGTGGTGAGCCAACCATACACCTTAGTACCCACAATCCCAATCCGACTAGCGTTAGCGTCTCATGAGCAGCGATGCTACCAATGATTAGACAACCCAGAACACGGTATCTCTCTCTCTCTCAGGACTCGCGGGAGCAAGAACACCCTTTCATAACTCATGCATACTCTGTCCACAACGTGTGTAATAAGAGACACAGTATAGTTTAAAATGTTTATTTCAACTATCGTGCTCTAAGATACAGTACACGTGCCAGTACTATCCGCAGTATGCATAAAGATAAAATAATCAGCATAGTTACAATTCCATAGAATACAAACGGGGAAAGCATTTCATAAAGCAGTGGATTTAGGGCTAAATGACCATACCACCCTCCCCGTGCTATTAGCTAGTTTATTATAAAAACAGAAAACCTTAGGGCATTGTCAGGCGGACCCTCATACCTCAATATCTAGATGCAAGGTTTACATCATCAGACAAGCACAGCTCTTCTCTCTGGAAAGGTTTTTCTCCAAGTGCCTCTAACAGTGCAATCACAATATTAAAAGCACACATTTCTCCAGTGCAGCAGTACCTAGTGTTATGTCTAAGTGCGAGGGACTGGCCAGATCAGCAAGAACAAGGGACGTTGTTTTTCGACCTTGTACATGTTGTGCAGACAAAACCCACAGGGAACAGGAGAAAAGGTGAAAGGCAGAAAGCCAGACAGTTCTAATATAGCTGGGCACAAGCAGAGGCTGGAAAAACAAAGGCACAAAGTAACGTGCGCAAAAAAGGCATCATGGCAGCCAGGCCTAAGCCAACTTAGCAATGCAGACACTGAGGCCACAAACCACACAACACCCTCCCCTGGTCAGTCCATAGGACGAAGACAGAGTTCAAATAGATGGAGCAGAATGCGGAAACGTTCACGCAGGAATAGTCCCCCAATGAAGGCCAATGAAGGGGAGAGAAAAAAATCGTAGAATAAAAAACAAATCCAGTGAGGCAGGTTTTCGAAAGCAGAGGCCCCCTTAATCCAAAAGAGTGTAAGTGCAGAAAAACGTCAAAATCCGGGCGAGACAGAGACGTATTGGAGAGGCAATAATCCAAGGA